>CM022668.1:5017212-5027212 GCA_012295275.1 Chrysomallon squamiferum | reverse complement strand
AGTATGTGTTAGTACTCAAGAAACTGGTCCTATACAGATTCGTATAGTTTTGACGTCAGCGTGTTTATAACTCACCCTGATTATTTCCTGTGCTCCTCATGGAACATTGGTATGTCGATTCAGACATTGCTCATATTAGTAATTTGGAATTAAATTAACAATACAATACACATTACTAGTTCGTTTAAACTGCCTCCGCTGCCGTTATTATTATTTTCTAAATTTAGTTCTGGTGGTGTAGTAAATAATATAATATATATATTTCATTGTGAAAATAACTGTCAAGCAAATAATTCTAAGAAAATAATTGTTGTCACTAATTTAATCTTACTTTGAAAATATAATAATAATAATAATAATAATAATAATAATAATAATAATAATAATAATAATAATAATAATAATAATAAATTTAAAAATTAAGGCCAGAAAAAAATAATCGAATTAAAAACTACAATCAAATAGAAAAATAAATAGAAGTAATATTTTCATATTTTTATTGAATTATTAACATTAACATGAGTGAATTTTCCTGCTTGGGTTTGTCTTCTAGCCCAAGTCGGAAAAAAAATAAAATAAATCAAACAGTGGAATTAGAAAGTGTAAATAGATGTATGACATTGAGTTGAGTCACCTCAGTAAGAAAACTGACAGGCTTGCTTGAAAGATGAACATCTTTAATTTCTTTCTAGAGGAAACTGTAGAACGTTCTAAAATGGAAATAGATCAAGGTTAATGAGAGTTACGCGGACGTAAAAGGAAACATCACCGCTCTTCATTCAGTTAACGAAGATGTATCGTAGCAGCACACGTGGTTTGGATCCGTGCAGGTGTACTCTTCAGTTACTTGGCCAGCAGAGTCACTACAGTTTTGTTGAGTATCACAGGCTGAATCTCCTGCTGGATGATCTCCACAGACTAAAAGGAAAATTAATCTGAAATTAGATTTCATCAGTGCACATAAAAACCTAAAACAAAAAATAACTAATATTTCCGATACAGTTAAAATAGATCACATATATTTTCGTAGACTCTCTCTCTCTCTCTCTCTCTCTCTCTCTCTCTCTCTCTCTCTCTCTCTCTCTCTCTCTCTCTCTCTCTCTGCTACTCTGTCTCTCTCTCTTTCTCTCTCTCTCTTCTCTCTCTCTCTCTCTCTCTCTGTCTCTCTCTCTCTTTCTCTCTCTCTCTCTCTCTCTCTCTCTCTTGTCTCTGTCTCTCTTTCTCTCTCTCTCTCTCTCTCTCTCTCTCTCTCTCTCTCTCTCTCTCTCTCTCTCTCTCTCTCTCTCTCTCTCTCTCTCTCTCTCTCTCTCTCTCTCTCTCTCTGTCTCTGTCTCTCTCTCTCTCTCTCTCTCTCTCTCTCTCTCTTTCTCTCTCTCTCTCTCTCTTTCTCTCTCTCTCTCTTTCTCTCTCTCTCTCTCTCTCTCTCTGTCTCTCTCTCTCTCTCTCTCTCTCTCTTTTCTCTCTCTCTCTCTCTCTCTCTCTCTCTCTCTCTCTCTCTCTCTCTCTCTCTCTCTCTCTCTCTCTCTCTCTCTCTCTCTCTCTCTCTCTCTCTCTCTCTCTCTCTGCTACTCTGTCTCTCCTACATAAGCAGAAATATGATTTTGTTGATAACTAATCTTTCTGTTTGTGTCTCTCTGTGTGTGTATGTCCGTCCATTTTTCAGCATAGGTGCTAGACTGGTAAGTATAATGAGTTATTATTTCACATTTAGTAAAATCGTTTTGCAATACGAAAATAAACTCAGCTGACCATATTTAGAGAGAGAGAGAGGGAGGGAAGGAGAGAGAGAGAGAGAGAGAGAGAGAGAGAGAGAGAGAGAGAGAGAGAGAGAGAGAGAGAGAGAGAGAGAGAGAGAGAGAGAGAGAGAGAGAGAGAGAGAGAGAGAGAGAGAGAGAGAGAGAGAGAGAGAGAGAGAGAGAGAGAGAGAGAGAGTATTTTTTCACAAACTGAATTGAACATAAAAGGATAAAATCAAAAGAGTAATTCTTACTCTCAGTAGGTGGAACTGAAGATAGAAAAGAAAAAGTAAAACAAGAAGAAGAAAAATTAAAGAACAAATAAATAAATAATTAATTTATTAATAAAGAAAAAGTAATTCTTACCCTCAGGAGCTTGATCTGAAGGAAAATAGTTGTATTAGAAATTAATTTTTATTTTATTTGTTAATTGCATTTTCTGTTCTGCTCGGTAGCTGCATGTGTGATTTTCTAATTTCATTGAAATCTGATAAGACAATAATTATTAATTGTTCTCAGTTTTTCTCTTGATTGTCTTGTGCTGGATATAACAGAAGAAAATCGATCGTAAAGCGATACGCTTCAAACATTTGGACGTCTTATTTATTGACTTCTTTGTTTATTTGATTTTGTTTTAAATTTAATATTTTATTTCTTACTATTTTATTCTTATTGTTACTGGTACTGGTCTGTTTATTGTTGTTGTGATAGCGCTTGTTCTGTTTGTATGTATATCTGTCTGTTTATCTGTCACTGTCTATGTCCTTTTCTCGGAGGCGATCGGGGTACACGTTTTTTTTAATGTAGTTTATTTGAGCAATAAACAGAAGGAAAGTAAGAAGTAAAAAGCAGCAGAGAGAATCTGTAACAGAGAAACCTGAGATAAGCAGCGATAGAAAAGAAAAATGTGAGAAAAAAGAAGAGAGAGAGAGAGAGAGAGAGAGAGAGAGAGAGAGAGAGAGAGAGAGAGAGAGAGAGAGAGAGAGAGAGGGGGGTAAGGAGTAACTGTTTGAATGGCTTTTCTATTTTTATGTAGAGCCGTCTTCACAATGTTTGGGTAATTCTGGCAGTCTAATACAGGTGTTTCCTTTAACGTCCGCCCAACTTCTGTTCCGCTAGATGACGTGAAATCTTCTATGTCAATTTGCTAATTTGGAAACATGTATTGTGAGGACTCTTTCGATGAGGACAGACATTACCATAGATAAAAAGGGAGATAACAAACCATTTTCGATATAAACTACAACTGCCGGATCTTTGACATGTGTAAAATTATTTTGTCCGTGAAAAGTCCAATAACTGCACGTCCCATCATAGCTTGTAGTCAAAGCGACATTTTACTGGCATCGCGATTTTCTGACTCATATGTCTCTGGAAGGATATGCGAATGAAATGAGTAAAAGATGCAGAAATATTTTAAAATGTTTTCAAATGATATGTTTTGTTTAAGAACGTTTTTCGTGATATGTTAGATGATTTGTTTTCATTCGTACGTTTTGAGAAAGGATTACTACTAAATAATCTTAAATAGGTTCAGAAATATTTTGTACAGTTTATAGTTTTAAAATACTTTGTGCATGTAAATAAATCTACATACATAGATATATCATTACATTAAACATATTTTAATTTTCTTTATCTGATGTATTAAAATAATAATTTTTATTATTTATTTATTTATATTTTTGTTGTTGTTTCTCTTTGAAATTCCTATTCCAGGTAAGACACAAATATCTTGTGTTAATTTAGTTTCTGCATGAAAAATACATGAAACAGATATTTATATCAGTGCATGCACATAAACACATACTCTTATCAAAGATACATACATACGTACATTCATACATACAAATATACATACGTACATAGACACAGATAAATTTTTTTTCGCTAAAAGCATGTTTACGTAAGCGTTATTTTTCCTCTTTACTATTATTTTTATAATTTCATTTAATTTTTATTCATCTGGCCGAAGTTTTATATCATCCATAGATATTTCTCCCTTACACATTATTCCGCTTTTAAGTAAAATGATTCAGACAGAGAGATAAAAAAAGAAGTATATATAGATAGAATCAGGGAGAAAGTAACTTTCTCTTTCAATGATTTTTTTCCTCACATATTTTTCTTTCAGTTTGTGTGGATTACCAAGGAGAATCTTCCGAGTGTCTGTTAGTACAAAGCTGTGTGCGTAATTCTGGCTCTGTAACTGTTGACTATGGCAGGGCGGGTGAATCTGACGTGTGCTGCTATGGTAACCTTACGTAACTGATTCAAATAATACAGGTGTTTCCTTTGACGTCCGTCCAACTTCTATTCAACTAGGTCACGGGAACTGTTCTATTTTTAATTGTGAATTTAAAAAAACTATTTCCAGGACGGGAGTTTGAAATTTATCTGTTTTCACATTTTAGTATTTTTCTTAAAATTATTTATTTTAACATTTATATGTAGACGCTGACACACAATCATGTAATTAATAGGAACGGTATTTTTAACTGGGTTTGGAGAAGAGAGGATATAATTTGAAATAAAATAAACATGAAGAGAGGATACAATTAGGATCAGCTATAAACATGCTGAGGCCCTCAACTACAGAAATCTTTATAGATCCAATTTCTTTAGCAGTAACATATAACAAAGTTGTGTCATAATTAAACTGAAATGTTGTAGACTCTACCGGTGAGAACTGATGGATAACTGTAAGTTATCACAAGTCAATCAGGTACAAACACTCTACATGACGTGTCTCTTGTCTGCGAACTAAAATGCAAACACGCAGAATACGTAACATCTGTCAAGTAAAGTTAATTGTGTGCTAGCAACATGGGTCTCAGATCAGTGCATACATTTTTTATTATTGGTTAAAAACAAACTCTTGCACACGCACACACGCACGTGTCCCCACGTACACTGAGAAACATTCCTCAGCCTGCGTGACGTGTTTGTACTGTTTGTTCTGTCTGTTCTGTCTGTTCGTGTGTTTTTTGTTCAGTTCTCTAGAACTTTAATAGTACAAACTAGTGAAGGTTACACGTAACTGTTTTTTGGACTTGATCAAGTGTGGTTAGGGGGATTAATATTTGAGTGTTCCTAAAATGGAGAAAACGTAACAAAAATTCAATAAATCTAAGATAGACATACAAAATGTAAGGAGCATGAGTATTAGTATTAATATGTGACACTATTAGAACTGTGAGACAAAATAAAAAAATGAAACAGAGAAGGGTTGTGTTAGTGAGAGAGAGAGAGAGAGAGAGAGAGAGAGAGAGAGAGAGAGAGAGAGAGAGAGAGAGAGAGAGAGAGAGAGAGAGAGACTTCAATCCCGAACAAGAAACGTAACTCTAATTTTTTCTTCAATATTTTCTTTCTTTTTTTCTTTATTAATTAATTTATTCATTATTCTATTTATTATTATTATTATTATTATTATTATTATTATTATTATTATTATTATTATTATTATATTTTAAGTTCATGAAAGTAATCATCACAAAAAATCAGACAAATGTCTACGTGTAACAGCTGCAGGCTAAACTGAAAAGGACTGATACGAATAATCACGTGACCCTTGTTACATCACGTGCGGACATCTCAGTAATATTTATCAGCCACACTCAGAGATCTTCATTCTGTAATCAGTTCAACAGAAGAATTGAAAAGAAGACAACAACCATGAAACTACTTCTACTTATCGCCGTCGTCGTAGCATGTCTGGCTGCAGCAGAGTCTCACAGAAGATGGTGGGACAGACATGGCGGGAGATACTGCGGTTTAAGGTAAGTTTGTTTGTTTTATTGCTTAAATTACGAGGTCTTGAAATGTAACATATCAACTAAAACTATCACTTTCATTTATTTATTTATTTGTTTTTATTTTGGTTGCTTCTTTTCTCTTTGGTAATTCTGGTTTCTTTAGTCTTCTTCTTCTTCTTATATATATTATTTTATTATTTTTTTTCACACTTTTTTTTGGTGAATTATACTTAAGTGTATTAAATTTAGTATTTCCGTTTATTGATTTGATTTTTTTTATCTCAAACGAATCGATCTTCTAAGTATAATTACTTCTACTTGTAAACGTTTGTTTCGTGGTTTCAATTTGACCTCTAATCGCAAATAACAAAGTATCATAATATAATAAAGTTCTCTCTCTCTCTCTCTCTCTCTCTCTCTCTCTCTCTCTCTCTCTCTCTCTCTCTCTCACTAACACTTTCATTTGTTTATTTATTTATTTATTGTGTTTTTTTGCTTTGCTTCTTTTCTGTCTGGTAATTTTTGTTTGTTTAGTGTTCTTCTTATGTATGTGTGTGTGTGTATATATATATATATATATACACTGAATTTCGTATTTCCGTCTATTGATTTGATTTTTTGTATCTCAAACGAATCGATCTTCTAAGTATGAATACGTCTACTTCCAAACTTTTCTTTCGTGGTTTCAACTGACCTCTATTCGCCAATAAACAAAGTATCAGAATATAATAAAAATCCTCTCTCAAACACACACACACAAATAAAATTCCATTGAAACCTTAGAGAGCTGTAGTCATACAGGTCTACGTGTTCAATCAGTGAGCCATATTCTCGATTTGCAATTTGATTAATGATTTAGAAACAAGACCTATTGTGAATTTTCTGTTTATTTAATGTCTGATTTAAGAAAAGAAAATCCGTATACGACAAGATTGAGTTGGCACTGAAGACGAATAAGTAAGTGAGTAAATAAATAAATAAATATACTTTCATACGATCTTCTCAACGCAGAATAATGTACTAAATTCTTTGATGGCATCTAATTCATTATCATTATCACCATCATTATAACTACCATAAACATGATGATGATGTTGATGATGATTATTATTATTATCTTTATTATCATTATTACTATTATTATTTGTAACTCTAAATTACTTCATTTTTAGACTTAAAATAATGAAGCTCAAACTCGATCAACTAAAAGAACAACTTGATGACTACTAATCGCAAAGTAAGATATAAGTATAGATATTATTATGTTAATATTACGTCTGTTTTATTCACTTTACAACTGATGTACGTAGTATTAAATTATAATTGAGTTCAGTCAAATTTAAAACAACAGCAACAACAATGAAATGAAAAAGAAAAAAGATGAACATTTGAGCAACGGTTCAGTCAGTTTACACAAACAAATCTGACATTGCCAAGTATCTGTCTGTAACTCTTTACCTGATACGTATCTCTCTCTCTCTCTCTCTCTCTCTCTCTCTCTCTCTCTCTCTCTCTCTCTCTCTCTCTCTCTGTCTCTGTCTCTCTCTCTCTCTCTCTCTCTCTCTCTCTCTCTCTCTCTCTCTCTCTCTCTCTCTCTCTCTCTCTCTCTCTCTCTCTCTCTCTCTCTCTCTCTCTCTCTCTCTCTCTCTCTCTCTTTGATGCATTTTCTAAAAAGTTAAATGTCTCAATGATTTTGTTTCTTTCCTTCACAGGTACAACAACAAGTGAGTTTTCATGTTTTTGTTATTACATAAACAGACACTCGTACTCACAGACGCATTGTAATGACACACACAGACACACACACACACACACACAAACAGAAACAGTAAAATACAGACACTTATTAAATTGTTCATTTACATTTCTGTCTATAGATTTGTTTCTTCAGGTGAATATCAGACAAATATTTCAGCTGTTTTAGTTTCTTAATTTTATTTAATTTCAGTTTTTTTTGTGGTAAGTTTTCTTTTTTCACTTTTATTTATTTTATTTAAATATTATTAAATATATTTTACTTAGTAAGTTAATTATTTATTTATATATTTTATATTATTTTAAAATTATTTAATTATTTATTTGTTTCTTTATTTAAGTATTTACTGATTTATTTGTTTGTTTATTTATTTATTTATTTATTCAATTACTTTTCTGTTCATCAATATTTTTGGTTATTCATTCATAAATTTTATTCAATTCCATTTTATATTTTATTTATCTACTTTAAAATTGTGTTTCTTTGTTTTTCATTCGTTCGTCCATACATTCATCCACTCATTCATTTATCAGGATTTTTAATCATTTCATTTATAATTTCCAAAAATATTTTAGTATACATCCTTGGAAACGCATGCCTATAGTCATATATACCTGCGAACATATATATATTGTAGATGTACACGATGTGAAATTGTCTATACATGCGAACATATATATATTGTAGATGTACACGATGTGAAATTGTCTATACATGCGAACTTATATATATTGTAGATGTACACGATGTGAAATTGTCTATACATGCGAACATATATATATTGTAGATGTACACGATGTGAAATTGTCTATACATGCGAACTTATATATATTGTAGATGTACACGATGTGAAATTGTCTATACATGCGAACTTATATATATTGTAGATGTACACGATGTGAAATTGTCTATACATGCGAATAGATATGCATATGGATAAACATACAATCAAACCTATAAAAAAAACTGAATAAAGATTTACAATTCTCATGTCTGTATTTGATCGCTGTATAAAATATAAGCGTATATATATATATAATGTGTTAATTGTAAAAGAAATTTTAATTTGTTAAAAATGCCGTTGAAAAACGTTTATGTATTTTCTTTTTCTTTTTATATTTAAGCTCCTACAACAAGTAAGTGTTTTAGTTATTTATTTATTGTGTTACATTCGATCACACGTACATATATAACATAGGATAAGCTAAACATTAAACACAGATTTTAGAATATCATTGGGAAATATTATTAATTGTGGAAAGTGGGGGGGGCGAATACAGCTTAATTTCCGAACATACTATAGCATTTATTTATTTATTTATTTATTTATTATTATTGTTTACTATAATAATAATAATAATAATAATAATAATAATAATAATAATAATAATAATAATTATTATTATTATTATTATTATATATGTATATATATATACTTTTGAAAAAAAAATTCTCGTTTCATCACCAAGAATAATTACAGTCTCAGTATTGGTACCCAGGACACACTGACCAAAACGCACCATCCTACTATTAAAGTAAACTAGACACCAAAATGATTCGCCGGCGTTTTAAAATATCCCACTGTACGAAATTTTACGGCTTGAAACTTTTCTAAATACCGACAGAGGTTAATAGCACAACAGCGTATGTCTGAAACCATCAACAAAACTTTAACTCTTGGTTCACTCTGTGACATTAAACATGATTCTCATTATCTGAAATGCCGATGCCTTGTGACTTAAAGTTCAATTTTTCATCGAAACGTTACAATGTGAAAATCCATACCTACATACACACATATACATATATACGAATACATATAAACATGTCTAATTTCATACATACATACATACATACATACATACACACACATATAGAGACACTTGCATTCATTCCTATATAGATTTGGGCGTTTCCACCAACAATCTATTTCTCTCTCTTTCTCTTTGACTTGATGTTAGAGACATATTACTAAATAATAATAATAATAATAATAATAATAATAATAATAATAATAATAATAATAATAATAACAAACAATTTTTCTTTTATCTTTCGTTTCAAGCTGCTTCTGGTAAGAATTATTTTATTAATTAAAAAGCATTTATTTACTATTTATTTATATATTTATCTATCTATTTATTTATTTATTATTGTTATAGTTATTATCATTCCTTTTCTTAGCTATAAATTTAGCTGTAGTAATTCTCTTTTCCTTCTATGACTGTTACTCTCTCTCTCTCTCTCTCTCTCTCTCTCTCTCTCTCTCTCTCTCTCTCTCTCTCTCTCTGACCTATTGTAAAAACACTTTCTACCTTTCTTTCTGTTGAAAAATGTGTATATGTAGTATTTAATATGAAACAATATCTAACTTCATTTCTTTCTTCTTTTAAAGGTCCAAAAAGTAAGTTCACCTTTATCAGTTACTGATTTAGAAATTAGTTTTATAACAATACGTGCACATGTACCTAAGAAAGCATACACACACTAAATGATTCTTTATGAATAAAAATTATATCTATGCTTCTGTGTGTGTGTGTTTGTATGTGTGTGTGTGTGTGTGTGTGTGTGTGAGAGAGAGAGAGAGAGAGAGAGAGAGAGAGAGAGAGAGAGAGAGAGAGAGAGAGAGAGAGAGAGAGAGAGAGAGAGATGACATTACTCTGTTTTGATCCAATATATGCTGTGAGTGCTTATTATTTTAACTATGTCGAAAACATTATTTAATTTTAAGCTTATGTCGATTAATGAAAATT
>CM022668.1:5010326-5017012 GCA_012295275.1 Chrysomallon squamiferum | reverse complement strand
ATCGCAAAGTAAGATATAAATAAAGATATTAGTATTACATAAATTTCTGTTTTATTTTCCTTTACATCTGATATATGTACTATTCAATTACAATTGATTTCATTCAAATTTAAAAGAACAGCAGCAACAACAAAATGAAAAAGAAAACTCTCTCTCTCTCTCTCTCTCTCTCTCTCTCTCTCTCTCTCTCTCTCTCTCTCTCTCTCTCTCTCTCTCTCTCTCTCCTCTCCTTTTATTTATTTGATGCATTTTATAAAAGTTAAATGACTAAAATAATTTGTTTCTTTCTTTCACAGCTACCACATCAAGTAAGAATTTTTATTTATGTTATTATTATTATAGTATTCATACTCATAGACACATTGTAAAAACACACACAAACATACACGGAGAGGAACACTGTAAAATACACATTAAAACGCCTAACAAATAACTGTTTTAGTTATTAATATATCGTCTTCATTCATAGATACACATACATATATGTACTACGTACATACATATATATGATTATATGTGTACGTAATAAAAATATATAATATAGCATGTGCTAATTATTAAACACAGATTTTATTACTTGAAATATCATTAGAGAACGTTATTAAGTTTTTAAACTAAAATATTGAAGCGCCTTCAACCAGTATATATTTTCATATTATCTTCTCGGAAAAAATCTTAAAATATCATTTAAAAAATCATATCTTCCCTTCAACAAATACACCAGATTTTGACGACGATAAACACTTTGCCGTAAAGTGGGGACATTATAAAACTAAACTTTACTGTTGTAAATATTGTATTCTTTTTTTCTTTTCTTGTTTTCTTATTATTATTTATTTAAAATCTTTTTCCAAGTTCGTCTCCAAGAATAGTTACAGCCCCAAGACCTGTGCCCCAAGACCTGTGCCCCAAGACATCTTACTGACCATCCTACTATTAAAGTAAACCAGCTGACAAAATCATTCTCTGGCGTTTTAAAATGTTTCACTCTAGTAAATTTTAGGCCTTCAAAATAGTATAAATACCGAAACAGTTATAAAACAGAATGGCGCACGTCTGAAAGCATCAAGAAAACATTAATTATTTGTTCTTCAAATCTACCATATTAAATATAGTTATTATTATTTCGGATGCCTTTGCATTGTTGAGTTTTTATTCCAGTAGATTGAAACATACAAATTTAAACATCCATACAGATATACGTACACACACTTAAGTATATATACATATATTATTTGATATATATATCAAAATATATATATATATGGACACGTGGATATGCGTTTTACCCATCTCTCTCTCTCTCTCTCTCTCTCTCTCTCTCTCTCTCTCTCTCTCTCTCTCTCTCTCTCTCTCTCTCTCTCTCTCTCTCTCCGTGTCTTTATGTTAGAGATGTAGTCCTACTGCATAATAATAATAATAAAAATAATAATAATAATAATAATAATAATAATAATAATAAATGTTTGTCTTTTTTCTTTCGCTTGAAGCTACTCCTGGTAAGAATTACTTTATTAATTAGAAAACAATGTATTTATTTATTAATTATTCATTTTGTTAGCTATATATTTAGTTATATTGTTGCTCTCTCTCTCTCTCTCTCTCTCTCTCTCTCTCTCTCTCTCTCTCTCTCTCTCTCTCTCTCTCTCTCTCTCTCTCCGTGTCTTTATGTTAGAGATGTAGTCCTAAATAATAATAATAATAATAATAATAATAATAATAATAATAATAGTAATAATAACAATAATAATAATAATAATAATAATACAAATAATAATAATAAATGTTTGTCTTTTTTCTTTCGCTTGAAGCTACTCCTGGTAAGAATTACTTTATTAATTAGAAAACAATGTATTTATTTATTCATTATTCATTTTGTTAGCTATATATTTAGTTATATTGTTGCTCTCTCTCTCTCTCTCTCTCTCTCTCTCTCTCTCTCTCTCTCTCTCTCTCTCTCTCTTTCTTCTTTACTTATCTGATGCATTTTATAAAAGTTAAATGACTAAAATAATTTGTTTCTTTCCTTCACAGCTACCACAGAAAGTAAGATTTTTATTTATGTTCTTATTATTATAGTATTCATACTCATAGACACATTGTAAAAACACACACAAACATACACGAACACTGTAAAATACACATACTTATAAAACTATTGATTTACATTTCTCTCTGTAGATTTCTTTCACCAGGTCAACGTCAGAATTATTTTACCTGATTTATTTATTTCATTTTATATAATAGTGTTTATAAAATGCAAAAGCGAAAAAAACATATTTTATTCACTGGAAAACGTTCCTAAAACTTATCTCTGATGTATAGTATTTCATTTTTTCTCTGAAGCTCCTTCAAGTAAGATTTCTTTTTTTTATAATAAACTTAATAAATGCCTATATTTATATACACATGCATAGATATATATCAGATGTGCATACATACATACATACAGTCATATGTATGTCAAAACTGATGAAAGATGAATATTTCTCATAAATATATTAGATTTTTCTCACTAAATATAACCATATATATATATGATGTGTTAATAGTAAAAGTCTTATTTCATTAGAAATATCGTCGAAAAGCGTTTTATTTTAAAAATAAAAGCAAGAATTTTGTTTTATCTATTTTCTTTTTACATTAAAACGCCTAACAAATAATTGTTTTAGTTATTAATATATATCTTCATTCATAGATACACATACATATATGTACTACGTACATACATATATATGATTATATGTGTACGTAATAAAAATATATAATATAGCATGTGCTAATTATTAAACACAGATTTTATTACTTAAAATATCATTAGAGAACGTTATTAAGTTTTTAAACTAAAATATTGAAGCGCCTTCAACCAGTATATATTTTCATATTATCTTCTCGGAAAAAATCTTAAAATATCATTTAAAAAATCATATCTTCCCTTCAACAAATACACCAGATTTTGACGACGATAAACACTTTGCCGTAAAGTGGGGACATTATAAAACTAAACTTTACTGTTGTAAATATTGTATTCTTTTTTTCTTTTCTTGTTTTCTTATTATTATTTATTTAAAATCTTTTTCCAAGTTCGTCTCCAAGAATAGTTACAGCTCCAAGACCTGTGCCACAAGACCTGTGCCCCAAGACTTGTACCCCAAGACATCTTACTGACCATCCTACTATTAAAGTAAACCAGCTGACAAAATCATTCTCTGGCGTTTTAAAATGTTTCACTCTAGTAAATTTTAGGCCTTCAAAATAGTATAAATACCGAAACAGTTATAAAACAGAATGGCGCACGTCTGAAAGCATCAAGAAAAACATTAATTATTTGTTCTTCAAATCTACCATATTAAATATAGTTATTATTATTTCGGATGCCTTTGCATTGTTGAGTTTTTATTCCAGTAGATTGAAACATACAAATTTAAACATCCATACAGATATACGTACACACACTTAAGTATATATACATATATTATTTGATATATATATCAATATATATATATATCAATATATATATATATATATATATGGACACGTGGATATGCGTTTTACCCATCTCTCTCTCTCTCTCTCTCTCTCTCTCTCCGTGTCTTCATGTTAGAGATGTACTACTACTACTACTACTACTACTACTACATAATAATAATAATAATAATAATAATAATAATAATAATAATAATAATAATAATAAACTATTTGTCTTTTGTCTTTGGCTTGAAGCTACTCCTGGTAAGAATTACTTTATTAATTAGAAAACAATGTATTTATTTATTCATTATTCATTTTGTTAGCTATATATTTAGTTATATTGTTGCTCTCTCTCTCTCTCTCTCTCTCTCTCTCTCTCTCTCTCTCTCTCTCTCTCTCTCTCTCTCTCTCTCTCTCTTTCTCTCTCTCTCTCTTTCTTTCTTTATCTCTCTCTCTCTCTCTCTCTCTCTCTCTCTCTCTCTCTCTCTCTCTCTCTCTCTCTCTCTTTCTTCTTTACTTATCTGATGCATTTTATAAAAGTTAAATGACTAAAATAATTTGTTTCTTTCCTTCACAGCTACCACAGAAAGTAAGATTTTTATTTATGTTCTTATTATTATAGTATTCATACTCATAGACACATTGTAAAAAACACACAAACATACACGAACACTGTAAAATACACATACTTATAAAACTATTGATTTACATTTCTCTCTGTAGATTTCTTTCACCAGGTCAACGTCAGAATTATTTTACCTGATTTATTTATTTCATTTTATATAATAGTGTTTATAAAATGCAAAAGCAAAAAAAAACATATTTTATTCACTGGAAAACGTTCCTAAAACTTATCTCTGATGTATAGTATTTCATTTTTTTTCTCTGAAGCTCCTTCAAGTAAGATTTTTTTTTTTATAATAAACTTAATAAATGCCTATATTTATATACACATGCATAGATATATATCAGATGTGCATACATACATACATACAGTCATATGTATGTCAAAACTGATGAAAGATGAATATTTCTCATAAATATATTAGATTTTTCTCACTAAATATAACCATATATATATATATGTGTTAATAGTAAAAGTCTTATTTCATTAGAAATATCGTCGAAAAGCGTTTTATTTTAAAAAATAAAAGCAAGAATTTTGTTTTATCTATTTTCTTTTTTTACATTAAAACGCCTAACAAATAATTGTTTTAGTTATTAATATATATCTTCATTCATAGATACACATACATATACGTACTACGTACATACATATATATGATTATATGTGTACGTAATAAAAAATATATAATATAGCATGTGCTAATTATTAAACACAGATTTTATTACTTAAAATATCATTAGAGAACGTTATTAAGTTTTTAAACTAAAATATTGAAGCGCCTTCAACCAGTATATATTTTCATATTATCTTCTCGGAAAAAAATCTTAAAATATCATTTAAAAATCATATCTTCCCTTCAACAAATACACCAGATTTTGACGACGATAAACACTTTGCCGTAAAGTGGGGACATTATAAAACTAAACTTTACTGTTGTAAATATTGTATTCTTTTTTTTTTTCTTGTTTTCTTATTATTATTTATTTAAAATCTTTTCCAAGTTCGTCTCCAAGAATAGTTACAGCTCCAAGACCTGTGCCCCAAGACCTGTGCCCCAAGACATCTTACTGACCATCCTACTATTAAAGTAAACCAGCTGACAAAATCATTCTCTGGCGTTTTAAAATGTTTCACTCTAGTAAATTTTAGGCCTTCAAAATAGTATAAATACCGAAACAGTTATAAAACAGAATGGCGCACGTCTGAAAGCATCAAGAAAACATTAATTATTTGTTCTTCAAATCTACCATATTAAATATAGTTATTATTATTTCGGATGCCTTTGCATTGTTGAGTTTTTATTCCAGTAGATTGAAACATACAAATTTAAACATCCATACAGATATACGTACACACACTTAAGTATATATACATATATTATTTGATATATATATCAATATATATATATATCAATATATATATATATATATATATGGACACGTGGATATGCGTTTTACCCATCTCTCTCTCTCTCTCTCTCTGTCTCTCTCTCCGTGTCTTCATGTTAGAGATGTACTAGTACTACTACTACTACTACTACATAATAATAATAATAATAATAATAATAATAATAATAATAATACTAATAATAATAAACTATTTGTCTTTTGTCTTTGGCTTGAAGCTACTCCTGGTAAGAATTACTTTATTAATTAGAAAACAATGTATTTATTTATTCATTATTCATTTTGTTAGCTATATATTTAGTTATATTGTTGCTCTCTCTCTCTCTCTCTCTCTCTCTCTCTCTCTCTCTCTCTCTCTCTCTCTCTCTCTCTCTCTCTCTCTCTCTCTCTCTCTCTCTCTCTCTCTCTCTCTCTCTCTCTCTCTCCGTGTCTTTATGTTAGAGATGTAGTCCTAAATAATAATAATAATAATAATAATAATAATAATAATAATAATAATAATAATAATAATAATAATAACAATAATAATAATAATAATAATAATAATACAAATAATAATAATAAATGTTTGTCTTTTTTCTTTCGCTTGAAGCTACTCCTGGTAAGAATTACTTTATTAATTAGAAAACAATGTATTTATTTATTCATTATTCATTTTGTTAGCTATATATTTAGTTATATTGTTGCTCTCTCTCTCTCTCTCTCTCTCTCTCTCTCTCTCTCTCTCTCTCTCTCTCTCTCTCTCTCTCTCTCTCTCTCTTTCTTTCTTTATATCTCTCTCTCTCTCTCTCTCTCTCTCTCTCTTTCTTCTTTACTTATCTGATGCATTTTATGAAAGTTAAATGACTAAAATAATTTGTTTCTTTCCTTCACAGCTACCACAGAAAGTAAGATTTTTATTTATGTTCTTATTATTATAGTATTCATACTCATAGACACATTGTAAAAACACACACAAACATACACGAACACTGTAAAATACACATACTTATAAAACTATTGATTTACATTTCTCTCTGTAGATTTCTTTCACCAGGTCAACGTCAGAATTATTTTACCTGATTTATTTATTTCATTTTATATAATAGTGTTTATAAAATGCAAAAGCGAAAAAAACATATTTTATTCACTGGAAAACGTTCCTAAAACTTATCTCTGATGTATAGTATTTCATTTTTTCT
>CM022668.1:4997826-5007826 GCA_012295275.1 Chrysomallon squamiferum | reverse complement strand
AGATTATACTGTAAATAATGTCTAGTCTTCTTGCCTTTGTGTGACTGAACTTAAAAACAAACATCTGTTTTGCTCGTTTTTCTAATTCCACTGTCTGTTTTGTTTCCTTCCAGACATGAGATAGAAGAGAAATCTGGAGGATAGCCCGACAAGCAGTCATGTCAATGATACGAAATAAATAAAATTATAAAAATATTTTTACTTTGGGTTATATCTCTTAATAACCTTTGGTAGTCCTTCTAGTGCTACAAGCGGTAGTAGTATTAACACAGAGTATTACATTCACTTTCTTTTACTTTTCTTTTCTTTTCTTTACTATTTTATTACATATTCAAATGCGAACTTAAAATATTGAGGTATTTATGCATTCCGCCTACATGGTAATACTACTAATGGTGATACTACTACTACTACTACTACTACTACTACTACTACTACTACTAATAATAATAATAATAATAATAATAATACTGTTACATGTTATGATATTTACTATATTAATACGAAGAAAACTCAACATCTGCCGACTAAAATTAACTTTGCTTTAGCGGCATGGGTCTTAGATCAGTGGATAGATATTTGATTAATTTAAAAACAGAAAGATGACCGTAACATCTGAAGGTGACACAGACTACGTGACGTTACTTCGTGTGAGTGTGATCACGTTATTGATTAGTGTATTTTCATCAAAATGGATTACATTTCTATTTTTTTAATTAATGTTTTTTTTTTTTTTTTTTTTAAATTTTAAATGGAATCAGGTATAATTGTGTAATTAAAATAAAAGAGTGAAAACCAGAATTGACACTTCGGGCAAATCCGACTTGCAGTTAAACATTAATGTTAGTGTGTTAGACAGGTAGAAGAATGGGACAAAATAAAGAAAAAGAGACAGAGGACAAGAGCTGTCTAAATATTTCCATAACGTATGGCGACTGTCACGTGAGAAAGTGAAATGTGACGTCACGACATATTTGACCTTGAAAAGTTAATATCCAATATTTTGTAACCATTCTGAGTCCTATTTTCTTTTCTACGTCATATCAGAGATATTTCACTTTGTCACGTGACAGTCGCGATAGGTTACACTAACAATATGTATCTAAAGTAATATGTCAACCAAAATTAATTTTTGTCTAACAGCATGAGTCTTATATGAGTGAATAAATGTATTAATTATTTTAAACAAACACACACGTGTATAAACAATTTCACCTCGAGTACATCAACGAAACAGTTACAGGTCATTAGAAAACTAGGACAAAATACATTATTATCATTATTATTATTATTACTGTTATTATATTATTATTATTATTATTATTATTATTATTATTATTATTATTATTATTATTATTATTATTATTATTATTATTACTATTATTATTATTTAAAAATCCCCGGGATGTCAGTAGAAGTAGAACAGAAAAAAAAAATAAGAACATTTAAAACCTTCAAAGATTTGCTTCGATAATCAAGAGTTTGTTTTTGAGAATCTTCTAGAGTTCAGAACAAATAGATAAAGAAATAAATAAAGAAAGACTTCTTCAGTCCACTTCGAAATAAAAGAGAGAAACCAGTTTATAACACGTAACATCCGAGATATCAACTGAAGTACTCTCTACGGTTTACGTCAAATGTTTGAAAACTAGTTCAGTAAATAGGTGACCTTTCTTTCCTTTTTGTCTTCTCGAAACACATTCGCAAGTTTCAGTGAAATTCACAATTGTCTCACAGGAAAAGAAGAACATTTAAAACCTTCAAATATTTTGAACCGTAATCAAGAATTGATATATCGACAGAATTAAAAAGTAATATCTGACGGTCCAAAAAAAAAAAAAAAAAAATAAATAAATAAAAAATAAATAAATAAATAAATTATTACACCAAAATTAAATATAAAAACCTAAAACAAAACCAAACCGAAAACAAACAAATACAATGAAAATAAATACATATAGGAAAAAAGTAAACGAACGAACAAATGAATAAAGAAATAAATAAAGAAAGAAAGAAATAATTATTCGGCCCGCTTCCAAATAAAACAGAGAAACAATTTTCTTTTGAGCTAGACATTTAAGGAGAATCACGTAGGGAAAAATAAAATATATTTATAGCACGTGACAGCTGTTATATTTAAATTAGAATATACTCTACAGTTCATGTGAAAACTAGTTCAGTAAACAGATTACCTTTTCTCTTTTCTTTTCATTTTTTTTTTCTTTTTTTTCTTCTTTTTTCTGGCACGTGTCAGTAATATTTATAAACGGCTCCACTTTTCTCAGAGTCAGTCACTCGGTTAGGAATTCGTAGAAAGAAGTTACAACGAGACTCAGTAACTATGAAAATATTTCTATTTGTCGTCGTCGTAGCATGTTTGACTACAGTGGAGTCACATGGAAGTTGGTGGGGCAGACATTTCTGGCACAGCTGCAGTGAAAGGTAATTTTTTTTTTTATTATTTGAAATTAATTTCGCACTTAAAATTAACTGTTTTATTTCTATTTTTCTTATTTATTTACTTGTTTATTTATAATCTTTATTATTATGATTTTTTAAATATTATTTTTTGGGGATGTTATTATTATTCGTTTATTTATTATTATTATTATTTTTTATCTCTTTAATGATTTTGTTTCTTCTTCATAACTTAGCTTTTTAAATTTCGTATTTGCATTAATTAATACGATTATTGTCTACGGTAAGATTGAACCTTCTAAATAAATTATCTGTACTACCAGGTTGCTCTTTAATTATCTGGGTAATTTGACATTATTCGTAATAAAGAATAACAATAAAATATTACCATTAAAAGAAGAAGAAGAAAAAAAGAACAACATTTAACGTCCCCATTTCACTAACAAACTAATATGTTTGACCTTTATTATATTAATTGTTGGATTTTGTATTTTGCAATATCGTTGTACCAAAGAAAACAAAGATTTCCAGTAATG
Organism: Chrysomallon squamiferum; assembly: GCA_012295275.1. NCBI lineage: Eukaryota > Metazoa > Mollusca > Gastropoda > Neomphalida > Peltospiridae > Chrysomallon > Chrysomallon squamiferum. The sequence continues at coordinate 5,004,872 of CM022668.1, read as the reverse complement.
TCCCAGAATCCAAGAAATATTACTTTATTATACAAATAAATAAATTGAAAAAATATAATTAATAAAATAAAGTAAAGTAAAATAAAATGTTTCACCATCTACGATATCAGCACCATCATCATTATATTCCTCATCATCATTATTATTATTATTATTATTATTATTATTATTATTATTATTTGTTATTCAACAGTTTCATTTTAGAGTTAAATTACTGGAGATCAGACTCGATCTTCTAAAACAACAACTTGATGACTGCGAATCGCAAAGTAAGATATAAATAAAGATATTAGTATTACATAAATTTCTGTTTTATTTTCCTTTACATCTGATATATGTACTGTTCAATTACAACTGATTTCATTCAAATTTAAAAGAACAGCAGCAACAACAAAATGAAAAAGAAAACTCTCTCTCTCTCTCTCTCTCTCTCTCTCTCTCTCTCTCTCTCTCTCTCTCTCTCTCTCTCTCTCTCTCTCTCTCTCTCTCTCTCTCTCTCCTTTACTTATTTGATGCATTTTATAAAAGTTAAATGACTAAAATAATTTGTTTCTTTCTTTCACAGCTACCACATCAAGTAAGAATTTTTATTTATGTTATTATTATTATAGTATTCATACTCATAGACACATTGTAAAAACACACACAAACATACACGCAGAGGAACACTGTAAAATACACATTAAAACGCCTAACAAATAATTGTTTTAGTTATTAATATATATCTTCATTCATAGATACACATACATATACGTACTACGTACATACATATATATGATTATATGTGTACGTAATAAAAATATATAATATAGCATGTGCTAATTATTAAACACAGATTTTATTACTTAAAATATCATTAGAGAACGTTATTAAGTTTTTAAACTAAAATATTGAAGCGCCTTCAACCAGTTGATATTTTCATATTATCTTCTCGGAAAAAATCTTAAAATATCATTTAAAAAATCATATCTTCGCTACAACAAATACACCTGATTTTGACGACGATAAACACTTTGCCGTAAAGTGGGGACATTATAAAACTAAACTTTACTGTTGTAAATATTGTATTCTTTTTTTCTTTTCTTTTCTTCTTCTTCTTATTTTTTTAAAATCTTTTTCCAAGTTCGTCTCCAAGAATAATTACAGCCCCAAGACCTGTGCCCCAATATTTGTACCCCAAGACATCTTACTGACCATCCTACTATTAAAGTAAACCAGCTGACAAAATCATTCTCTGGCGTTTTAACATGTTTCACTCTAGTAAATTTTAGGCCTTCAAAATAGTATAAATACCGACACAGTTATAAAACAGAATGGCGCACGTCTGAAAGCATCAAGAAAACATTAATTATTTGTTCTTCAAATCTACCATATTAAACATAGTTATTATTATTTCAGATGCCTTTGCATTGTTGAGTTTTTATTCCAGTAGATCGAAACATACAAATTTAAACATCCATACAGATATACGTACACACACTTAAGTATATATACATATATTATTTGATATATATATCAATATATATATGGACACGTGGATATGCGTTTTACCCATCTCTCTCTCTCTCTCTCTCTCTCTCTCTCTCTCTCTCTCTCTCTCTCTCTCTCTCTCTCTCTCTCTCTCTCTCTCTCTCTCTCTCTCTCTCTCTCTCTCTCTCTCTTTCTCTCTTTCTCTCTCTCTCTTTCTCTCTTTCTCTCTCTCTCTCTTTCTCTTTCTCTCTTTCTCTCTCTCTCTCCGTGTCTTTATGTTAGAGATATAGTATTACTACATAATAATAACAACAACAACAACAACAACAACAACAACAATAAAAATAATAATAATAAATGTTTGTCTTTTTTCTTTCGCTTGAAGCTACTCCTGGTAAGAATTACTTTATTAATTAGAAAACAATCTATTTATTTATTCATTATTCGTTTAGATAGCTATATATTTAGTTATATTGTACTTGTGAAAATATTTTGGATATATTTAAAATAGAAAGAAATCAGATCATACATTGTCAGAAAACACAGTTATCTCATATTTTCGAAGACTTTCTCTCTCTCTCTCTCTCTCTCTCTCTCTCTCTCTCTCTCTCTCTCTCTCTCTCTCTCTCTCTCTCTCTCTCTCTCTCTCTCTCTCTCTCTCTTTCTCTTCTCTCTCTCTCTCTCTCTCTCTCTCTTCTCTCTCTCTCTCTCTCTCTCTCTCTTTCTCTCTTTCTCTCTCTCTCTCGTTCTCTTTCTCTCTTTCTCTCTCTCTCCGTGTCTTTATGTCAATGATACGAAATAAATAAAATTATAAAAATATTTTTACTTTGGGTTATATCTCTTAATAACCTTTGGTAGTCGTTCTAGTGTTACAAGGGGTAGTAGTATTAACACAGATTATTACATTCAGTTTCTTTTACTTTTCTTTTCTTTACTATTTTATTACATATTCAAATGCGAACTTAAAATATTGAGGTATTTGGGCATTCCGCCCACATGGTAATACTACTACTACTACTACTACTACTACTACTACTGCTACTACTACTACTACTGATAATGATAATAATAATAATAATAATAATAATAATAAGTTCTAGTATAATGAATAATATACGAAGGAGAGTCTGGGGTACAGTGGACTGACTCTACCACGTGACGTGTCAGTATTATTGGTGTTGTCCTGTTTTCATGTCAACGTTTTATCAGTGAAGGTCATAACAGGTCACGTGACAGTCGTGATATTAATAAAGTCTATAGCAATATCTTCAGCGAGATCAATATACCTTATAATAAAATTAAAATAACAATAACATCAACAACAACAACAAGAATACTACTACTACTACTACTACTACTACTACTAGTACTACTACTAATAATAATACTGTTACATCCTATGATATTTACCATATTAATACGAACAAAACTCAACATCTGCCGATTGAAATTAATTCTGCGTGAGCGGCATGGGTCTTAGATCAGTGGATAGATATTTGATTAATTTAAAAACAGAACGACGACCGTAACATCTGAAGGTGACACAGTCTACGTGACCTTACTTTGTGTGAAGGTGATCACGTTATTGATTAGTGTATTTTCATCAAGGTGGATTACATTTTTATTTTATTTTATTTTATTTTATTTTATTTTTGTATGGAACCAGAGATGAATGCGTATATAAAATAAAACAGAGAAAACCAGTAGTGAGCTGTCAACAACAATAGCAACAATAATTCGGCCACAGCAACAAAATTGACGATATGAGTACGTGATAAAACAACATCTGTCAACTAAAATTAATTTTCTCTAGCAACATGAGACTTAGATAAGTGACTTAATTTATTTGTTATTTTAAACAAACACCTACCTGCCTGTGTGTGTGTGTGTGTGTGTGTGTGTGTGTGTGTGTGTGTGTGTGTGTGTGTGTGTGTGTGTGTGTGTGTGTGTGTGTGTGTGTGTGTGTGTGTGTGTGTGTGTGTGTGTGTGTGTGTGTGTGTATGTGTATGTGTGTGTGTATGTGTATGTGTGTGTGTATGTGTATGTGTGTATGTGCGTGTGTATGTGTGTGTGTATATGTGTGTGTATGTGTATGTGTGTATGTGTGTCTGTGTGTATATTAATTATATATATATAGAAAAACAACAATGGATGAATATCCAAGTAATATGAAAAATGAATACTGCAAAATTAAATATATAAAAACTAAACAAAAAACAACAAAATAAATAAAAATTAATTAACCAACAATTGAATAAAGAAAGAAAGAAAGAAAGAAAGAAAGAGAAAAGAGAGAAGAAATAACAAGTTTTTTCCGCCAGTTTCCAAATAAAACGGATAAATCAGTTTGTTTTGTGGTAGGTGAAAAAAGGGAACCACGCAGGGAAAAAGATAATATGTTTATTACACGTAACAGCTGATGTATTTAAATTAAAATTTACTGGACGGTTTATTTCAAATGCTTGAAAAATAGTTCAATAAATAGGTGACCTTTTATTCTTTTTTCTTTTTTTTCTTATATTTTCTTTCAGTAACATTTATAAGTGGCTCTACCTTTCTCAGAATAAGTCAGTCGATAAGGAATTCGTAGAAAGAAGTTAAAACAAGACTCAGTAACAATGAAAATATTTCTATTTGTCGTCGTCGTAGCATGTTTCACTACATTGGAGTCACATGGAAGTTGGTGGGGCAGACATTTCTGTGACAGCTGCACTCAAAGGTAAATTTATTTATTTTCTTGTTTCAAATTAACTTTGCAGTTAAAACTAAATGTTTTTGTTCTCTTCTTGATGTGCATTATTATTACTTTTATTTTATTTTATTTACTATTTTGTTACATATTCATATGTGAACTTAAAATAATAATAATAATAATAATAATAATAATAATAATAATAACAATAATATTAATAATAATAAAAATAATTCGGTCACAAACTATCACACTGACCATCATAAAAGCAAGAAATATTAACATCTGTCAACTAAAATTAATTTTGTGCTAGCAGCATGGGTCTCAGATCAGTTGATAGATATTTTATTAATTTTAGAACAGAGAGATAAACAGAAAAGCTGTCACTTGGTGTACCGGGAAGAACTGACCGAGAAATCTGAAGGTGACACGTGACGCAGTCCACGTGACGTTACTTCGTGTGGTCCGGGTGACGGTTATCACGTGACTTACCGCTGTATTTTTCAATAGAATACTTAGGTGGATTAAAATTTCTTCTTTTTTTTTTATTTATTTTTTTTTTTTTTTTGAATCAGACAAATGAATATAAAAAAAAACAACAAAGCAGTGAAAACCAGTAAGTTAGACAGAAAGTGAGACAAAATAAAGAAAAAGAAAAAGAGACAGATCTAATGATTTCCATAACCTATCGTGACTGTCTCGTGACGAAACGAAATGTGACGCCACTGATATGACGTGTCTGGTATGACGTGTCTGATATGATGTGTCTGGTATGATGTCTGATATGACGTGTCTGGTATGACGTGTCTGATATGACGTGTCTGGCATGACGTGTCTGACATGACGTGTCTGATATGACGTGTCTGGTATGACGTGTCTGGTATGACGTTGAATAAAGGAAGTACTTCGCTAGTATCCATTTTTTTTAATCATTCTGATGACGTATTTTCATTTCAACGTCATATCTTTGACATTTCACTATGTCACGTGAGAGTCATGAAAGATTACACAAAGATTACACTAATAATATCCATCTAACATAATCAACACACATTACAATAAAAACAATAGTAACAATGTTATTTTATTTTATTCTGTTCATAATGTATTTTTAATTATTTATTTGTATAATAAAGTAATATTTCTGGGATTCTAGGATATTATCGGAAATCTTTGTTTATTTTCTTTGGAACAACGGTATTCCAAAATTTAAAAATCACCAGTTAATATAATAAACGTCGAAGATTTTAAATATCGTTACAGTAAACATGTATTAATGTTTACTTATATTACAGCTAATTGCTTCTTACACAAAATTATAGTTTGTTATCTTTGAACGATATTTGTACTATGCAAAAAATCAACTGTGTAATTTGTGTCTAGTAGACGTTTATATAATAATAATAATAATAATAACTCGATCACATACAACAGCATGGGTCTTAGATAAGTGAATACATTTATTTATTATTTTAAACAAACACTCATGTGTAGGCATTTCACATCGAGTACATTAACAAAAGAGTTACAGACAAAATAAATTGTTTTATGATTATTATTATTATTATTATTATTATTATTATTATTATTATTATTATTATTATTATTATTATTATTATTATTGTTATATGAAAATCACCGAGATCTAAGTAAAATTAGAACAGGAAAAAACAAACAGTTAAAAACCTTCAAACAGATCCTTCGAAATCCAGAATTTCTTTCTAAGAATCTTCTACAGAGCAGACATTATGCATACATACATACATACATACATATGTGTGTGTGTGTGTGTGTGTGTGTGTGTGTGTGTCGAAAGTATTAAAGCAATGTATGAAGGTCTAATCAATAGGAAAATGTTAATACAACGAAATCAAAGATAAAAAATCAAACAAAAAACCCACAAAAACCGCTAATAGAATTAAGTGAACGAACAAATGAATAAAGAAATAAAGTAAGAAAGAAAGAAAGACTTCTTTCGCCTATTTCCAGCACTAATGTTACAATATATGCATTTGTACATAAGCAGATGCGCAATGAATCATTGTCAGAGTTCATCATACATGATAGATGGCCTCAAATAAAACAGATACAAATTAGGAAATATAAATCATTTTATTAGACGATTTTCTTCATACCATTGCAGAAACACTTTAAATTTATGTATTTTACAATTTAACAAAAATAAATGACATCTAAGTTTGGATAAGTTTCGTTTCTGTTTTTGTTCTTTTTATTTCTATTATTGTTTATATTGTATTTTCATTTTACTATGGTTTACCTCATTTATTTTACTTTAGATTAATTTACTTTAGAAGTTCTTTCTTTCTTTATTTATTTTTACTTTACTATTACTTACTTAACTTGTCTTCAATTTAATTTTTATTTTACTTTACTTAACGCTATTTTATAACATTTTTTCTAATTTATTTTACTCATATAATGTAATATAATATAATATAATATAATATAATATAATATAATATAATATAAAGTAGTAAAGTTCAGGGTGCCAAGCCACCATAATAACATCCGTTTTCGTAGGACATTACTGTAAAGACAGAGATGTTAGAAAATGCACACACTAATCACATATACAGAGATTTTAGACTGAACAAATAAGTTAAATAAATGCTACAGAATGTAAAAAAGACTCTAGTAATATTTTACTACTAATAATGAAGGATTGCCATGATTTTCTGCTCGTTCTACTACTACTACCACTACTGCTGTTTTCTACACCACTATTCCTACTACTACTGTAACCTCTATTAGAATTCTACTACTATTGTTACTACTACTGAATTTATTATTGACCAATTCAGTTAGTTATTAACATCGTGTGAGAGCCTGTAAGATTTCAGTTTAGTTATCAAACAGCTTTATT
>CM022668.1:4990326-4992826 GCA_012295275.1 Chrysomallon squamiferum | reverse complement strand
TGTTCTGTTTAATGACTGCATCTGTGATTTTCTAATTTCATTGAAATCTGTTACAGACTACAAATATTAATTGTTCTCAGTTTATATTCAGCTACTCACCGGTTTTAGTCTTGATGGTCTTTGCGGGATATAACAGAGTAAACAACTGAAGAATATCGATCTTAAAGTGACACTCTTCAAATATTTGTACTACTCATTCATTTATTTATTTGATTTTGTTTTAATTTTAATAATTTTCTTTCATTATTATTTATTTTCATCGTTGTTGTTGTTGTTACTATTATGTTTGTGGATAAGCTGAGGTACAAAATGTAAAGGAAAGTATAATTTGTTCTGCTTCTTGTACTTTGTTGAACTGTGTGAGCTCTGGAAATGCGAGACGTACTGATATTTGTTTCTTTTGTCAACGTGTACAGTGGAAAATCACACTTTTAATTAACTGTTCTGTTCTCAATAGCTGCATCTGTGATTTTCTAATTTCTTTGAAATATGATAAGACAACAACTATTAAATGTTCTCTGCTTATGTTCAGCCACCCATCGCTTTTCTCTTGATTGTCTTGTGTTCACCTTCACTCTTAATTTACTGTCCTGTTCTGTTCAGTGACTGCATCTGTGATTTTCTAATTTCATTGAAATCTGATAAGACAATAAATATTAATTGTTCTCAGTTTATATTCAGCCACCCATCACTTTTCTCTTGATTGTCTTGTGCGGGATATATCAGAGTAAACAACTGAAGAAAATCGATCGTAAAGTGACACGCTTCAAATATTTCTACTAATCATTCATTAATTTATTTGCTTTTGTTAATAATTTCAATATTTTATTTATTATTATTTTATTTACTTTATTCTTATTGTTATTGTTACTGGTGTGTTTATCTTTGTTGTCATTGTGCTTGTTCTGTTTTTCTGTTTGTATTGCTGGCTGTTCATCACTCACATTCTGTACACGTTTTTTCAATGTAATTTATTTCACCAATAAGCATAACGAAAATAAGAGCGATAAAGAAACAGCCAGCATGGAAAATCTGTAACAGAGAAACCTAACATAGGTTAGAACTGAGCAGCGACAATAAAGGAAAATGTGAGAAAACAAGAAGGAGAGAGAGAGAGAGAGAGAGAGAGAGAGAGAGAGAGAGAGAGAGAGAGAGAGAGAGAGAGAGAGAGAGAGAGAGAGAGAGAGAGAGAGAGAGAGAGAGAGAGAGAGAGACTTTGCATTTATCTATGTGTGACAAAAAACACATAAAATTGGCTATATTAAATCGGAAACGTGATATATAGACAATCACAGATACACGTACACACACACACACGTACAAACACACACACACACAGAGAGAGAGAGAGAGAGAGAGAGAGAGAGAGAGAGAGAGAGAGAGAGAGAGAGAGAGAGAGAGAGAGAGAGAGAGAGAGACTTTGCATTTATCTATGTGTGACAAAAAACACACAAAATTGGCTATATTAAATCGAAAACGTGATATATAGACAATCAGAAATACACGTACAAACACACACACACACACACAGAGAGAGAGAGAGAGAGAGAGAGAGAGAGAGAGAGAGAGAGAGAGAGAGAGAGAGAGAGAGAGAGAGAGAGAGAGAGAGAGAGAGAGAGAGAGAGAGAGAGAGAGAGAGAGAGACTTTGCATTTATTTAGAGTCTTATTGTTTTTGTTTGTTTCATTCTCAGACAATCAAGTTTCACTTGGATCATTTCAGTTCTAGAAAAGAGAAAACAGATGTGATCTTATACGTGTCAGTTATTGCTTCTCCAGGAAGAAAAATTCTCGTGTCCTTCATGTCGTTTTACTTTAGAAACAAGATAACAGACTACATTGAACTTCATCTGTCTTATTTTGCTTTGTTTTCAGTTTTTATAATAAATTGACATACATACATACACCATATTAGTCTTTCCTATACCTGATGCATTCATTTTTTTTCTATTTGTTATTAGTATTAGTATTAGTATTACTATTATTATTATTATTATTATTATTATTATATTATTATTAATGTTGTTGTTGTTGTTAATATTACCATTGTAGTTGATGTTATTATAAAGTGTGTTGATGTTGGTGAAAGTGGTGATCTTTATTTTAGATACATACTATTAGTGGAATCTATCGCGACCCTCACGTGACTAGGTGAAATGTCACTGTTGTGACGTAGAAAAGAAAATAGCTCATCAGAATTACAAAATATTGGATACTTAATTTTTGTCACGTGACGGTCGCCAGGTTATGGAAATAATTACATAGAGCTCTTCGTCTTTCTCTTTTTCTTTATTGTTGTCTCATTCTTCTAACACACTAACATTAATGTTTAAATCCAAGTCAGATTTGCTCGAATTGTCACCATCTTTATTACTATTTGTCTGAATATCAAGTTACCGAAAGCTCACTACCGGTTTTCACTGTTTTATTTTATATACACATTTATCCCTGATTCCATTTAAAAAAATAAATAATAATAAACAAAAATAAATATGTAATGCA
>CM022668.1:4985326-4987826 GCA_012295275.1 Chrysomallon squamiferum | reverse complement strand
TTTCACGGATGAAAAATTAAACTTTAAACCACAAGGCATTGGCATTTCAGATAAAGAGAATCATGTTTAATGTCACAGAGTGAACCAACAGTTAAAGTTTTGTTGATGATTTCAGACAATGAGAATCATGTTTAATGTCATAGAGTGAACCAACAGTTAAAGTTTTGTTGATGGTTTCAGACAATGAGAATCATGTTTAATGTCATAGAGTGAACCAACAGTTAAAGTTTTGTTGATGGTTTCAGACAATGAGAATCATGTTTAATGTCATAGAGTGAACCAAGAGTTAAAGTTTTGTTGATGATTTCAGACAATGAGAATCATGTTTAATGTCACAGAGTGAACCAACAGTTAAAGTTTTGTTGATGATTTCAGACATACGCTGTTGTGTTTTAAACGTGTGTCGGTATTTAGAAAAGTTTCAAGGCGTAAAATTTCGTACACTGGGATATTTTAAAACGCCTGCGAAATAGTTTGGTGTCTAGTTTACTTTAATAGTAGGATGGTGCATTTTGGTCAGTGTGTCCTGGGTACCAATATTGAGGCTGTAATTATTCGTGGTGATGAAACGAGAAATAAAATTTCAAAAGTATATATATATATTTATATAATAATAATAATAATAATAATAATAATAATAATAATAATAATAATAATTATAGTAAACAATAATAATAAATAAATAAATAAATAAATAAATAAATAAATGCTATAGTATGTTCGGAAATTAAGCTGTATTCGCCCCCCCCACTTTCCACAATTAATAATATTTCCCAATGATATTCTAAAATCTGTGTTTAATGTTTAGCTTATCCTATGTTATATATGTACGTGTGATCGAATATAACACAATAAATAAATAACTAAAACACTTACTTGTTGTAGGAGCTTAAATATAAAAAGAAAAAGAAAATACATAAACGTTTTTCAACGGCATTTTTAACAAATTAAAATTTCTTTTAGAATTAATACATTATATATATATTCGCTTATATTTTTTACAGTGATCAAATAGAGACATGAGAATTAGTAATCTTTAGTCAGTTTTTATATACGTTTATTTGTTTGTATTTCCATATGTATATGTGTACGCATGTATATATGAATATAGGCATGCATGAAAATAATTATAACAAAAACAAGTCTTACTTGTAGTAGCTTGAGAAAAAAAGAAAAAAAAGAAAGAAATATAATAGATCAGAAATAAGCTTACGTTTGTATTTTAAGAAAGTTTTCTAATTAATTAAATATACTTTTAGTGTTTTGCATATAATAAACACCATTATTTTATATTGTGAAATGTGATCAAACTGATTTATTATGCACCATCTGATGTACAAATGTATGAATGCACGTTTCAGTGTGTGGATGTATTTTCGGATTTGAATAAAATACATAAGGAATTGTATTATACTAAATATAGTGTAAGTATCTATTTAGGAATGGAGAGAAAATTATTTAAAATAAATAAGAAATAAATACAAAACATACTTGTTGTAGGCGCTGCAATATAAACGAGAAATAAAATACATCATAAGTAGATTTATGAATGAAATTTAATAAGGTTTTTCATCGATATTTAAAAAAACAACCTCTTTAATCTCTAGCACGCAATACATATGTATATTTTGTAAAGTAAGTAAAAGCAAAAATAAGTGTGATGAAAGACATTAGTCATGCATCAGTGAATATTTTACTTTTTGTGTGTCTGTACGTCTGTTGAGTTAGATGTGTGCATTCATGTAGGCGTATGTACTTAGGTATACGTTTATACGTATGTATGTGTTTTTGTGCGTTACCAAATATGTATTATAAAATAATGTTCGAAATTATAAATGAAATGCTTAAAAATCTTGATAAATGAATGAGTGGATTGATGTAGGACGAACGAATGATAAACAAATAAGTAAAATTTAAAGTAGATACATAAAATATAAAATGGAATGAAATAAAACTTATCATTGAATAAAATGAATATTGATGAACACAAAAATAAGTTAGTAAGTAAATAAATAAATAAAGAATCAAATGAATTAATTAATACATAAATAAACTATCAAATAAGTCAATAAATACATCAATAAAGAAACAAATAAATAACTAAATAATGTAAAATAATATAAAATAAATAAATAAGTAAAGAACTAACTTACTAAGTAAAATATATTTACTAATATTTAAGTAAAACAAAACAACAAAACAAAAAATGAAATTAAATAAAATTAAAAAACTAAAACAGATAAAATATTTTGTCTGATATTCTGCTGAAGAAACAAATCTATAGACAGAAATGTAAATGAATAATCTAAGTATCTGTATTTTACAGTGTTTCTCGCTGTATGTGTGTCTCTCTGTGTGTGTGTGTGTGTGTGTGTGTTTTACAATGCGTCTGTGAGTATTAGTGTCTGTTTATGTAATAATAAAAACATAAAAACTCACTTGTTGTTGTAGCTGTGAAGGAAAGAAACAAAATCATTGAGTCATTTAACGTTATATTTAA
>CM022668.1:4966600-4985126 GCA_012295275.1 Chrysomallon squamiferum | reverse complement strand
TAGAAACATTTTTATTTTATATATCGTTGAAAAACTTTATTAAATTTCATTCTAAACCTACTTCTGATGTATTTTATTTCTCGTTTATATTGCAGCGCCTACAACAAGTATGTTTTGTATTTATTTTTTATTTATTTTAAATAATTTTCTCTGCATTCCTAAATAGATACTTACACTATATTTAGTGTAATACTTTTCCTTATGTATTTTATTCAAATCCGAAAATACATCCACACTGAAACGTGCATTCATGCATTTGTACATCAGATGGTGCATAATAAATCAGTTTTATCACATTTCACAATTTAAAAGAATGATGTTTATTATATATAAAACAATAAAAGTATATTTAATTAATTGGAAAACTTTTTTAAAATACAAACGTTTCTGATGTATTATGTTTCTTTCTTTTTTCTTTTTTTTCTCAAGCTACTACAAGTAAGTCTTCTTTTTGTCATAATTAATTTCATGCATTCCTATATTCATATATACATGCGTACACATATACATATCGACATACATACAAATAAACGTATATAAGAACTGACTAAAGATTACTAATTCTCATGTCTGTATTTGATGATTTTATAAAATATAAGCGTATTTATATATATAATGTATTAATTGTAAAAGAAGTTTAAATTTGTTGAAAATGTCGGTGAAAAACGTTTATGTATTTTCTTTTTCTTTTTATATTTAAGCTCCTACAACAAGTAAGTGTTTTAGTTATTTATTTATTGTTTTACATTCGATCACACGTACATATATAACATAGGATATGCTAAACATTAAATCTAGATTTTAGAATATCATTGGGAAATATTATTAAGTGCCGGAAAGTGGGGGAAATAGAGCTTAGCTTTCCGAACTTACTATTGCATTTATTTATTTATTTATTTATTTATTTATTTATTTATTTATTTATTTATTTATTTATTTACTATTATTATTAGTAGTAGTACTAGTAGTAGTACATATATATATACTTTTGAAATTTTGTTTCTCGTTTCATCACCAAGAATAATTACAGCCTCAATATTGGTACCCAGGACACACTGACCAAAACGCACCATCCTACTATTAAAGTAAACTAGACACCAAACTATTTCCACAGCGTTTTAAAATAACCCACTTTACGAAATTGTACGCCTTAAACATTTTCTAAATACCGACAGAGGTTTAAAACTCAACAGCGTATTTCTGAAATCATTAACAAAACTTTAACTTTTGTCATTAAACATGATTCTCATTATCTGAAATGCCGATGCCTTGTGGTTTAAAGTTTCATTTTCCATCGGTGAAAATCCATACCTACATACATTTATATACATACATACGAATACATATAAACATATCTAATTTCATACATACATACATATAGAGACACTTGCATTTATTCCTATATGCATATGCGCGTTTCTCCCAACAATCTCTTTCTCTCTCTCTCTCTTTGACTTGATGTTAAAGACATATTACTAAATAATAATAATAATAACAAACAATTTCAATTTTTTCTTTCGTTTCAAGCTACTGCTGGTAAGAATTATTTTATTAATTAAAAAGTATTTATTTGCTATTTATTTATTTATTTATTGATTTATTAATTGATTTATTTATTTATTTATTTATTTATTGATTTATTTATTTATTATTTTTATTATTCCTTTTCTTAGCTATACATTTAGCTTGTAACTCTCTTTCGTCCTCTGACTGTTACTCTCTCTCTCTCTCTCTCTCTCTCTCTCTCTCTCTCTCTCTCTCTCTCTCTCTCTCTCTCTCTCTCTCTCTCTCTCTCTCTCTCTTTCTGACCCATTGTAAAAACAATTTCTACGTTTCTTTCTGTTGAAAAATGTTTATATGTAATATTTAATATGAAACAATATCTAACTTCATTTCTTTCTTCTTTTAAAGGTCCAAAAAGTAAGTTCACCTTTATCAGTTACTGATTTAGAAATTTGTTTTATAACTATACGTTCACATGTGCCTAATAATGCGTCTACAAACACATACACTAAATGATTATTTATGGACAAAAATTATATCTATGCTTCTGTTTGTGTGCGTGTTTGTGTGTGTTTGTGTGTGTGTGTGTGTGTGTGTGTGTGCGTGATAGAGAGAGAGGAGAGATGACATTACCGTGTTTTGATCCAATGTATGCTGTCAGTGCTTTCTATTTTAACTATGTCGAAAACATTATTTATTTTTAAGCTTATGTCGATAAATGAAAATGTTTTCGAATTTACTAGATTATGTGAAAATATTACTCACTTTCTGTTTTACTAAATTTTTATTTATCTATTTATTGTGTGTGTATGTACACACGTCTGTGTTTGTATGTGTATGCATGTGTATATAATGATAATGATATTGATATTTCAGTGTGCGAGGATCATGAAGATGAGCGTGCAGAATGTTTTACGAGAGACCATTGTAGCACAGAGGGAAAGGTAGCTGAAGACTATGGGTGTACAGATCCAAATCATGTGTGCTGCTATGGTAAGTTCATGTCAATTGATTGGATAATACTGATGTGTATCCTTTCATTCATATTCAGCTAAATGAAATGAAATATTCAACTTCCTTTTAAGAATTCTCTTAACTTGCACCTAGGTTCAAACTGAAGCTGTTAATCTTTATAAATCATATCAGTACGTTAATGTGTTTAGTCAAGTCTTCCTTCTGTTAGACAGCTTCTAAATTCGCCTATTACCATTACTGACTTTGATAAACATATTTATTATAATTAATTTTATTTAATTGATCATACTGCAAATAATGTTTACTACTTTTAACTCTCCTCACATTTATCTGATTGAACTTAAAAACAAACATCTGTTTGAGTCGTTTTTCTAATTGCACTGTCTGTTTTGTTTCCTTCCAGACATGGGTTAGAAGAGAAATCTGGAGGAAAGCCCGACAAGCAGTCATGTCAATGATACGAAATAAATAAAATTATGAAAATATTTTTACTTTGGGTTATATCTCTTAATTACCTTTGGTAGTAGTTCTAGTGTTACAAGCTTTAGTAGTAGTAACACAGATTATTACATTCAGTTTCTTTACTTTTCTTTTTTTTTCTTTCCTTTCCTATTTTATTACATATTCAAATGCGAATTTAAAATATTGAGATATTTGGGCATTCCATCCACATAATAATAATAATAATAATAATAATAATAATAATAATAATTTAAAATAAGTTCTGGTATAATGGAATAACATACGAAGGAGAGTCTGAGGTACAGTGGACTCTACTACGTGACGTGTCAGTATTATTGGAGTTGTCCTGTTTTCGTGTCAACGTTTTATCAGTGAAGGTCATAACAGTCGTCATGCGTTACATTAATAAAGTCTAAATCAAAATCTTCACCATCATCGAGATCAATATCTCTTATAATAGAATAATAACAAGAACAGCCACAACAACAACAACAACAACAACAACAACAATAATAATAATAATAATAATAATAATATGGTTGCATATTGTGATATTTACCATATTAATATGAAGAAAACTCAACATCTGCCGACTAAAATTAATTTTGCGTTAGCGGCATGGGTCTTAGATCAGTGGATAGATATTTGATTAATTTAAAAACACAGCGACTACCGTAACATCTGAAGGTGACACAGGACGCAGTCTACGTCACGTTACTTCGTGTGAGGGTGATCACGTTATTGATTAGTGTATTTTCATCAAGGTGCATTACATTTTTATTTTATTTTATTATTATTTTTCTTAACATGGAATCAGGGATCAATGTGTGTATAAAATAAAACAGTGTAAACCAGTACTGACACTTCGGGCAAATCTGACTTGCAGTTAAATATTAACGTTAGTGTGTGAGACAGGTAGAAGAATGGGACAAAATGAAGAAAAAGAGAAAGAGGACAAGAGCTGTCTAATTATTTCCATGACCTATGGCGACTGTCACGTAAGAAAGCGAAATGTGACGTCACGATATATTTGACCTTGAAATGTTAGTATCCAATATTTTGTAATTATTCTGAGTCCTATTTACTTGTCTACGTCATATCAGAGATATTTCACTTTGTCACGTGACAGTGGCGATAGATTCTAAAACAATATGTATCTGAAATTATATGTCAACCAAAATTAATTTTTCTTTAGCAGCACGAGTCTTATATGAGTGAATAAATTTATTTATTATTTTAAACAAACATCCACGTATATAGACAATTTCACATCGTGTACATCAACAAAAGAGTTACAGACCAATAGAAAACAAGGACAAAATACATTATTATTATAATTATTATAATTATAATTATTATAATTATAATTGTTATTATTATTATTATTTTTATTTTTATTTTTATTATTATTATTATTATTATTATTATTATTATTATTATTATTATTATTATTTTTTTTTTTTTATTTTCATTATTATTATTATTATTATTATTATTATTTTTATTATTATTATTATTATTATTATTATTATTATTATTATTATTATTATTATTATTATTATTGATATTTAAAAGTCCCCAGGATTTGTTTTTGAGAATATTCTAGAGTTCAGGTCAAACAGAAAAAGAAATAAATAAAGACAGATTTCTTCAGTGCACTTCCAAATAAAAGAGAGAAACCAGTTTATAACACGTAACATCCGATGTGTGAATTGAAATACTCTCTACCGTTTACGTCAAATGTTTGAAAACTAGTTCAGTAAATAGGTGAACTTTCTTTCCTTTTGTCTTCTCGCAGCACATTCGCACATTTCAGTGACATTCACAAGTGTCTGCACTTTTCTCAGTCAGTCACTCAGTAAGGAATTCGTATTATTAGTATTATTGTTATTGTTGTTGTTGTTATTTAAAAATCACAGGAAAAGAAGAACGCTTAAATCCTTCAAATATTTTCATCCGCAATCAAGAATTTACATATCGACAGAATTAAAAAGTAATATCTGACGGTCCAAATAAAAATTAAAATTTAATACATCAAAATTAAATATATAAAAACATAAAACAAAACAAAAACAAAAAGAAACAAATAGAATGAAAATAAATAAATATAGTAACTGTAGACTACGGCTTATGTAACTGATTGGACAATACAGCTGTTTTCTTTGACTTTCATCTAACTTGAATTGAACTAGATCACGCGAACAGTTCTATTTCTAATTTTGAATTTTAAAACGTTTTCCAACTATTTATTTATATATCAGAACTATTTCCAGGACGGGAGTTTAAAAATTTTCTGTTTTCACATTTAGTATTTTTCTTAAAATTATTTATTTTCACATTTATATGTAGACGCTTACACACAATCATGTATTTAGTAGGAACGGTATTTTTAACTGGATTTGGAGAAGAGAGGATATAATTAGGATCAGCTATAAACATGCTGAGGTCCTCAACTACAGACATCTTTATGGTTCCAATTTCTTTAGCAGTAACATATAACAAACTTGTGTCATAATTAAAGTGAAATGTTATAGACTCTTACAGGAGGTGACTCCTTAAGCATACAGTATATTTTACAGCTCATACTTATATTCAACCCACATCATGATGATGATGATGATGATGACATTAATAATAATAATAATAATAATAATAATAATAATAATAATAATAATAATAATAATAATACAAAATTATAATGTTAATATTACGTACTTTTAACTTTAGCAAATTAAGACGCAGAAAACGTGACATCTACCAAATTGCTCTAGCAATGGCGCATGGTCTACCGGTGAGAAGTGATGGATAACTGTAAGTTATCACAAGTCAAGCAGGTACACACACTTTACATGACGTGTCTCTTGTCTGTGAACTAAAATGCAAACACGCAGAATACGTAACATCTGTCAAGTAAAGATAATTGTGTGCTAGCAGCATGAGTCTCAGATCAGTGGATACATTTTTTATTATTGGTTAAAAACAAACTCTTGCACACGCACACACGCACACACGCACACACGCACGTGTCCCCACGTACAGTGACAAACATGCCGCAGCCTACGTGACGTGTTTGTCCTGTTTGTTCTGTCTGTTCGTGTTTTTTTTGTTCAGTTGTCTACAACTTTAACAGTACAAACTAGTGAAGGTAACACGTAACTGTTTTCTGGACATAGATCAAGTTTGGTTAAGGGGATTAATATTTGAGTGTTCCTAAAACGGAGAAAACGTAACAAAAATTCAATAAATCTAACATACACATACAAAATTTAAGGAGCATGAGTATTAGTATTAATGTGTGACACTATTAGAACTGTGAGACAAAAATAAAAAAATGATTCAGTGAAGGGTTTTGTGTGTGTGTGTGTGTGTGTATGTGTGTGTGTGTGTGTGTGTGTGTGATAGAGAGAGAGAGACAGCGTGACCTTGATCCAGAATAAGAAACGTTAATTCTAATTTTTTTCGTCAATATTTTTTTCTTTCTTTCTTTCTTAATTAATTTATTCATTATTCTATTTATTATGATTATTATTATTATTATTATTATTATTATTATTATTATTATTATATTTTAAGGTCATGAAAGTAAGCATCACAAAAAATCAGACAAACATCTACGTGTAACACCTGTAGGCTAAACTAAAAAAGACTGATATGAATAATCACGTGATCCTTGTTACATCACGTTCGCACATCTCAGTAATATTTATAAGCGACACTCAGAGATCTTCATTCTGTAGTCAATTCAACAGAAGAATTGAAAAGAAGACAACAACCATGAAACTACTTCTACTTATCGCCGTCGTCGTAGCATGTCTGGCTGCAGCAGAGTCTCACAGAAGATGGTGGGACAAACATGGCGGGAGATACTGCGGTTTAAGGTAAGTTTATTTGTTTTATTGCTTAAATTACGAGATCTTGAAACGTAACATATCAACTAAAACTATCACTTTCATTTATTTGTTTATTTATTTTTTCTTGTTAAAGTTGATGTTATTATTTGTTTGTTTTTGTTTCTTCTTCTTTTAATTATTATTATTTTTATTTAGTGTGTTTATTGGTTTGCTTCTTTTCTCTTTGGTAATTTTTGTTCGTTTACTGTTCTTCTTATATATCTATATATATTAATTTTTTGTTCACTCATTTTGTTTGTACTTATAGTTAAATATATTAAATTTCGTATTTCGGTTTATGGATTTGATTATTTTTATCTCAGATGAATCGATCTTCAAAGTATAATTACTTCTACTTGCAAACTTTTTTTTCATGGTTTCAGCTGACCTCTAATCGCCAATAACAAAGTATCATAATATAATAAAACTCTCTATCTCTCTCTCTCTCTCTCTCTCTCTCTCTCTCTCTCTCTCTCTCTCTCTCTCTCTCTCTCTCTCTCTCTCTCTCTCTCTCTCTCTCTCTCTCTCTCTCTCTCTCTCTTATGATGCATTTCATATAACGTAGAATGACTCAATGGTTTCGCTTCTTTCCTTTACAGCTACAACAAGTAAGCTTTTATGTTTTTGTTATTACATAAACAGACACTCGTACTCACAGACGCATTGGAAACACACACACACACACACACACACATATATATAAATATGTATTATGTACTAGACATTAAACATTTTTATTTTATATATCGTTGAAAAACTTTATTAAATTTCATTCTTAAACCTACTTCTGATGTATTTTATTTCTCTTTTTATATTGCAGCGCCTACAACAAGTATGTTTTGTATTTATTTATTTATTTCAAATAATTTTCTCTGCATTCCTAAATAGATACTTACACTATATTTAGTGTAATACTATTCTTTATGTGTTTTATTCAAATCCGAAAATACACACACACACACAAACGTGCATTCTTTCATTTTTACTCATGTGTAATAAATCACCTTTATCGTTTGACAATATAAAATAATGGTGTTTATAATAAGCAAAGCACTAAAAACATGTTTTATTCATTGGAAAACTTTCATACAATACAAACTTAACCTTATCTCAGATGTATTATATTTCTTTCTTTTTTCTCTTTTTCTTCTGAAGGTACTACAACAAGTAAGTTTTCTTTTTCTTATAATTAATTTCATGCATTCCTATAATCATATATACATGCATACATGTATACAAACACACTTATATAAAAACTGACTAAAGATTAACAATTCTTATGTCTGTATTTGATCGTCTTAACTGTATAAAATATATCTGTGTGTGTATGCGTATATATATATATATATATATATATATAATCTGTTAATTTTAAAAGACGTTTTAATGTGTTAAAAATATCGGTGAAAAACGTTCATGTATTTTCTTTTTCTTTTTATATTTAAGCTCCTACAACAAGTAAGTGTTTTAGTTATTTATTTATTGTGTTATATTCGATCACACGTACATACATAACATAGGATGTGCTTAGCATTAAATATAGATTTCAGAATATCATTGGGAAATGTTATTAAGTGCCGGAAAGTGTGTGTGTGGGGGGGGGGTAAATACAGCTTAACTTTCCCAACGTACTATTGCATTTATTTATGTATTTATTTTTTATTATTATTATTATTATATATATGTGTGTATATATATATATATAGATAGATAGATAGATAGATATGTATATAGATAGATAGATCGATAGATAGATAGATACATACATACATACATACATACATATATAGTTTTGAAATTACAGACTCAGTATTTATTTCTGGTTTAAAGTTTAATTTTTCATCAAAACGTACAAACGAAAATATCCATACCTATACACATACACATATATATACACACGTATGCATATAAACATATCTAATTTCCTACAAACATACATATAGAGACACTTGCATTCATTCCTAAATGCATATGGACGTTTCAACCAACAATCTATTTCTCTGTCTCTCTCTTTGACTTGATGTTAGAGACATATTACTAAATAATAATAATAATAATAATAATAATAATAATAATAACAAACAATTTCTATTTTTTCTTTCGTTTCAAGCTGCTTCTGGTACGAATTATTTTATTAAATAAAAAGCATTTATTTACTATTTATTTATTTATTTATTTATTTACTATTTATGTATTTATTTATTTATTATTGTTACAATTTTTATTATTCCTTTTCTTATCTATCAATTTAGATGTTCTAACTCTCTCTTTCCTTCTCTGACTGTTACTCTCTCTCTCTCTCTTTCTCTCCTCTCTCTTTCTCTCTCTCTCTCTCTCTCTCTCTCTCTCTCTCTCTCTCTCTCTCTCTCTCTCTCTAATCCATTGTAAAAACACTTTCTACGTTTCTTTCTGTTGAAAATGTGTGTATGTAATATTTAATATGAAACAATATCTAACTTCATTTCTTTCTTCTTTTATAGGTCCAAAAAGTAAGTTCACCTTTATCAGTTACTGATTTAGAAATTTGTTTTATAACTATACGTTCACATGTGCCTAATAATGCGTCTACAAACACACACACTAAATGATAATTTATGAACAAGAATTATATCTATGCTTCTGTGTGTGTGTGTTTGTGTGTGTGTGTGAGAGAGAGAGAGACAGAGAGAGAGAGAGAACGAGAGAGAGAGAGAGAGAAGATATTTGAATAGACGACATTACCGTGTTTTGATCCAATATATGCTGTGAGTTCTTTCTCTTTTAACTATGTCGAAAACATTATTTATTTTCAAGCTTATGTCGATAAATGAAAATGTTTTCGAATTTACTAGATTATGTGAAAATATTACTCACTTTCTGTTTTACTAAATTTTTATTTATCTATTTATTGTGTGTGTATGTACACACGTCTGTGTTTGTATGTGTATGCATGTGTATATAATGATAATGATATTGATATTTCAGTGTGCGAGGATCATGAAGATGAGCATGCAGAATGTTTTACGAGAGACCATTGTAGCACAGAGGGAAAGGTAGCTGAAGACTATGGGTGTACAGATCCAAATCATGTGTGCTGCTATGGTAAGTTCATGTCAATTGATTGGATAATACTGATGTGTATCCTTTCATTCATATTCAGCTAAATGAAATGAAATATTCAACTTCCTTTTAAGAATTCTCTTAACTTGCACCTAGGTTCAAACTGAAGCTGTTAATCTTTATAAATCATATCAGTACGTTAATGTGTTTAGTCAAGTCTTCCTTCTGTTAGACAGCTTTTAAATTCGCCTATTACCATTACTGACTTTGATAAACATATTTATTATAATTAATTTTATTTAATTGATCATACTGCAAATAATGTTTACTACTTTTAACTCTCCTCACATTTATCTGATTGAACTTAAAAACAAACATCTGTTTGAGTCGTTTTTCTAATTGCACTGTCTGTTTTGTTTCCTTCCAGACATGGGTTAGAAGAGAAATCTGGAGGAAAGCCCGACAAGCAGTCATGTCAATGATACGAAATAAATAAAATTATGAAAATATTTTTACTTTGGGTTATATCTCTTAATTACCTTTGGTAGTAGTTCTAGTGTTACAAGGGGTATTAGTAGTAACACAGAGTATTACATTCAGTTTCTTTACTTTTCTTTTCTTTTCTTTCCTTTCCTATTTTATTACATATTCAAATGCGAATTTAAAATATTGAGATATTTGGGCATTCCATCCACATAATAATAATAATAATAATAATAATAATAATAATAATAATAATAATAATAATAATAATAATAATTTAAAATAAGTTCTGGTATAATGGAATAACATACGAAGGAGAGTCTGAGGTACAGTGGACTCTACTACGTGACGTGTCAGTATTATTGGAGTTGTCCTGTTTTCGTGTCAACGTTTTATCAGTGAAGGTCATAACAGTCGTCATGCGTTACATTAATAAAGTCTAAATCAAAATCTTCACCATCATCGAGATCAATATCTCTTATAATAGAATAATAACAAGAACAGCCACAACAACAACAACAACAACAACAACAATAATAATAATAATAATAATAATAATAATAATATGGTTGCATATTGTGATATTTACCATATTAATATGAAGAAAACTTAACATCTGCCGACTAAAATTAATTTTGCGTTAGCGGCATGGGTCTTAGATCAGTGGATAGATATTTGATTAATTTAAAAACACAGCGACTACCGTAACATCTGAAGGTGACACAGGACGCAGTCTACGTCACGTTACTTCGTGTGAGGGTGATCACGTTATTGATTAGTGTATTTTCATCAAGGTGCATTACATTTTTATTTTATTTTATTATTATTTTTCTTAACATGGAATCAGGGATCAATGTGTTTATAAAATAAGACAGTGTAAACCAGTACTGACACTTCGGGCAAATCTGACTTGCAGTTAAATATTAACGTTATTGCGTTAGACAGGTAGAAGAATGGGACAAAATAAAGAAAAAGAGGAAAAGGACAAGAACTGTCTAATTATTTCCATGACCTATGGCGACTGTCACGTAAGAAAGCGAAATGTGACGTCACGATATATTTGACCTTGAAATGTTAGTATCCAATATTTTGTAATTATTCTGAGTCCTATTTACTTTTCTACGTCATATCAGAGATATTTCACTTTGTCACGTGACAGTGGCGATAGATTCTAAAACAATATGTATCTGAAATTATATGTCAACCAAAATTAATTTTTCTCTAGCAGCATGAGTCTTATATGAGTGAATAAATTTATTTATTATTTTAAACAAACATCCACGTATATAGACAATTTCACATCGTGTACATCAACAAAAGAGTTACAGACCAATAGAAAACAAGGACAAAATACATTATTATTATAATTATTATTATTATTATTATTATTATTATTATTATTATTATTATTATTATTATTATTATTATTATTATTATTTTTTTTTTATTATTATTATTATTATTATTATTATTATTATTATTATTATTATTATTATTATTATTATTATTATTTTTATTTTTATTATTATTATTATTATTATTATTATTATTATTTTTATTTTTATTATTATTATTATTATTTTTATTATTATTATTATTATTATTATTATTATTATTATTATTATTATTATTATTGATATTTAAAAGTCCCCAGGATTTGTTTTTGAGAATCTTCTAGAGTTCAGGTCAAACAGAAAAACTTCTTCAGTGCACTTCCAAATAAAAGAGAGAAACCAGTTTATAACACGTAACATCCGACGTATGAATTGAAATACTCTCTACCGTTTACGTCAAATGTTTGAAAACTAGTTCAGTAAATAGGTGAACTTTCTTTCCTTTTGACTTCTCGCAGCACATTCGCACATTTCAGTGACATTCACAAGTGTCTGCACCTTTCTCAGTCAGTCACTCAGTAAGGAATTCGTATTATTAGTATTATTGTTATTGTTCTTGTTGTTATTTAAAAATCACAGGAAAAGAAGAACGCTTAAATCCTTCAAATATTTTCATCCGCAATCAAGAATTTACATATCGATAGAATTAAAAAGTAATATCTGACGGTCCAAATAAAAATTAAAATTTAATACATCAAAATTAAATATATAAAAACATAAAACAAAACAAAAACAAAAAGAAACAAATAGAATGAAAATAAATAAATATAGTAACTGTAGACTACGGCTTATGTAACTGATTGGACAATACAGCTGTTTTCTTTGACTTTCATCTAACTTGAATTGAACTAGATCACGCGAACAGTTCTATTTCTAATTTTGAATTTTAAAACGTTTTCCAACTATTTATTTATATATCAGAACTATTTCCAGGACGGGAGTTTAAAAATTTTCTGTTTTCACATTTAGTATTTTTCTTAAAATTATTTATTTTCACATTTATATGTAGACGCTTACACACAATCATGTATTTAGTAGGAACGGTATTTTTAACTGGATTTGGAGAAGAGAGGATATAATTAGGATCAGCTATAAACATGCTGAGGTCCTCAACTACAGACATCTTTATGGTTCCAATTTCTTTAGCAGTAACATATAACAAACTTGTGTCATAATTAAAGTGAAATGTTATAGACTCTTACAGGAGGTGACTCCTTAAGCATACAGTAGATTTTACAGCTCATACTTATATTCAACCCACATCATGATGATGATGACATTAATAATAATAATAATAATAATAATAATAATAATACAAAATTATAATGTTAATATTACGTACTTTTAACTTTAGCAAATTAAGACGCAGAAAACGTGACATCTACCAAAAGATTGATGTTGCTCTAGCAATGGCGCATGGTCTACCGGTGAGAACTGATGGATGACTGTAAGTTATCACAAGTCAGTCAGGTACACTCTACATGACGTGTCTCTTGTCTGTTAACTAAAATGCAAACACGCAGAATACGTAACATCTGTCAAGTAAAGTTAATTGTGTGCTAGCAGCATGGGTCTCAGATCAGTGGATACATTTTTTATTATTGGCTAAAAACAAACTCTTGCACACGCACATACGCACGTGTCCCCACGTACACTGACAAACATGCCGCAGCCTACGTGACGTGTTTGTCCTGTCTGTCCTGTCTGTCCTGTCTGTTCGTGTGTTTTTTGTTCAGTTGTCTACAACTTTAACAGTACAAACTAGTGAAGGTTACACGTAACTGTTTTCTGGACATAGATCAAGTTTGGTTAAGGGGATTAATATTTGAGTGTTCCTAAAACGGAGAAAACGTAAAACAAAATCAATAAATCTAACATAGACAAAGAAAATTTAAGGAGCATGAGTATTAGTATTAATGTGCGACACTATTAGAACTGTGAGACAAAAATAAAAAAATGATTCAGTGAAGGGATGTGTGTGTGTGTGTGTGTGTGTGTGTGTGTGTGATAGAGAGACAGAGAGACAGCGTGACCTTGATCCAGAATAAGAAACGTTAATTCTAATTTTTTTCGTCAATATTTTTTTCTTTCTTTCTTTCTTAATTAATTTATTCATTATTCTATTTATTATGATTATTATTATTATTATTATTATTATTATATTTTAAGGTCCTGAAAGTAAGCATCACTAAAAATCAGACAAACGTCTACATGTAACAGCTGTAGGCTAAACTATAAAAGACTGATATCAATAATCACGAGATCCTTGTTACATCACGTTCGCACATCTCAGTAATATTTATAAGCGACACTCAGAGATCT
Organism: Chrysomallon squamiferum; assembly: GCA_012295275.1. Lineage (NCBI taxonomy): Eukaryota > Metazoa > Mollusca > Gastropoda > Neomphalida > Peltospiridae > Chrysomallon > Chrysomallon squamiferum. Next base: position 4,971,058 of record CM022668.1, on the reverse strand, counting down.
TCATTCTGTAGTCAATTCAACAGAAGAATTGAAAAGAAGACAACAACCATGAAACTACTTCTACTTATCGCCGTCGTCGTAGCATGTCTGGCTCCAGCAGAGTCTCACAGAAGATGGTGGGACAGACATGGCGGGAGATATTGCGGTTTAAGGTAAGTTTATTTGTTTTATTGCTTAAATTACGAGGTCTTGAAATGTAACAAATCAACTAAAACTATCACTTTCATTTATTTGTTTATTCATTTATTTTTCTTGATTAAGTTGATCTTATTATTTGTTTGTTTTTGTTTCTTCTTCTTTTAATTATTTATTTATTTATTTATTTATTTATTTATTTATTTATTTATTTATTTATTGTGTTTATTGGTTTGCTTCTTTTCTCTTTGGTAATTTGGTTTCTTTAGTGTTCTTCTTAGTTATATATATTATTTATTTATTTTTTACACACGTTATGTTTAAGTATATTGAATTTCGTATTTCCTTTGATGGATTTGATTATTTGTATCTGAAACTAATCGATTTTCTAAGTATAATTACTTCTACTTCCAAACTTTTGTTTCATGGTTTCAACTGACCTCTAATCGCCAATAACAAAGTAACATAATATAATAAAATTCTCTCTCTCTCTCTCTCTCTCTCTCTCTCTCTCTCTCTCTCTCTCTCTCTCTCTCTCTCTCTCTCTCTCTCTCTCTCTCTCTCTGTGTGTGTGTGTGTGTGTGTTTGTTTGTCTCCTTTTTTCGATACATTTGAAAGAACGTTAAATGACTCAATGATTTTGTTTCTTTCCTTCACAGCTACAACAACAAGTCAGTTTTTTTTTTTTATTATAACATAAACAGACACTCAAACTCACCGACACATTGTAAACACACACACACACACACACACACACACACACACACACACACAGAAACACTGTAAAATACAGATACTTATTAGATTATTTATTCACATTTCTCTCTATAGATTTGTTTCTTCAGGAGAATATCAGACAAAATATTTCACCTGTTTTAGTTTTATAATTTTATTTAATTCCATTTTTTGTTTTGTTAAGATTTGCTTTTTGAATTTTATGTTTTTACTGAAATAATTTTCAGTATATTTTACTTAGAAAGTTAGTTCTTAACTTACTTATTTTTATATTTTTTACATTATTTAATTATATATTTAACTATTTATTGATTTATTTGTTTGTTTGTTTATTTATTTATTTATTTTCTCTCTCTCTCTCTCTCTCTCTCTCTCTCTCTCTCTCTCTCTCTCTCTCTCTCTCTCTCTCTCTCTCTCTATCTCTGTCTCTTTCCTTTTTTTCGAAGCATTTCATATAAAGTTATATGACTCAATGATTTTGTTTCTTTCCTTCACAGCTACAACAACAAGTGAGTTTTTATATTTTTATTATAACATAAACACACACACACACACACACACACACACACACACACAAACACTGTAAAATACAGATACTTATTAAATTATTCATTCACATTTCTGTTTATAGATTTGTTTCTTCTGCAGAATATCAGACCAAATAGTTTTTTAATTTTATTTAATTTCATTTTTTGTTTTGTTAAGTTTTTGTTTTACTTAAATATTATTAAATATATTTTACTTAGTAAGATAGTTCTTTACTTATTTATTGATATATTTTATATTATTTAACATTATTTAATTGTTTATTTGTTTCTTTATTGATGTACTTATTGACTTATTTGTTCGTTTATTTATGTATTTATTGATTTATTCGATTGTTTATTTATTTATTTATTTATTTACTTACTTACTTATTTTTTGTTCATCAGTATTCTTTTTGTTCATTGATAAATTTTATTTCATTCCATTTTATATTTTCTTTATCTACTTTTAAATTTTACTTATTTGTTTATCATTCGTTCGTCCAACATCAATCCACTCATTCATTTATCAGGATTTTTAGTCATTTCATTTATAATTTCGAACATTATTTTATAATACATATTTGGAAACGCACAAGAACACACACATACATATAAACGTATATCTAAGTACATACGCCTAGATGAATACACACATCTAACTCAACAGACGTACAGACACACAAAAAGTAAAATATTCACTGATGCATGTCTAATGTCTTTCATGACACTTATTTTTGCTTTTACTTACTTTACAAAATATACATATGTATTCTGTGCTAGACATTAGAAACGTTTTTTTTTTAAATATCGTTGAAAAAATGTATTAAATTATATTCATAAATCTACTTCTGATGTATTTTATTTCTCGTTTATATTGCAGCGCCTACAACAAGTATGTTTTCTATTTATTTTTTATTTATTTTAAATAATTTTCTCTGCATTCCTAAATAGATACTTACACTATATTTAGTGTAATACTTTTCCTTATGTATTTTATTCAAATCCGAAAATACATCCACACTGAAACGTGCATTCATGCATTTGTACATCAGCTGGTGCATGATAAATCAGTTTTATCACATTTCACAATTTAAAAGAATGATGTTTATTATATATAAAACAATAAAAGTATATTTAATTAATTGGAAAACTTTTTTAAAATACAAACGTTTCTGATGTATTATGTTTCTTTCTTTTTTCTTTTTTTCTCAAGCTACTACAAGTAAGTCTTGTTTTTGTTATAATTAATTTCATGCATTCCTATATTCATATATACATGCGTACACATATACATATGGACATACATACAAATAAACGTATATAAAAACTGACTAAAGATTACTAATTCTCATGTCTGTATTTGATGATTTTATAAAATATAAGCGTATTTATATATATAATGTATTAATTGTAAAAGAAGTTTAAATTTGTTGAAAATGTCGATGAAAAACGTTTATGTATTTTCTTTTTCTTTTTATATTTAAGCTCCTACAACAAGTAAGTGTTTTAGTTATTTTTTTATTGTTTTACATTCGATCACACGTACATATATAACATAGGATATGCTAAACATTAAATATAGATTTTAGAATATCATTGGGAAATATTATTAAGTGCCGGAAAGTGGGGGAAATAGAGCTTAGCTTTCCGAACTTACTATTGCAATTATTTGTTTATTTATTTATTTATTTATTTATTTATTTATTTATTTATTTATTTATTTATTTATTTATTTATTTATTTATTTATTTACTATTATTAGTAGTAGTAGTACTAGTAGTAGTACATATATATATACTTTTGAAATTTTGTTTCTCGTTTCATCACCAAGAATAATTACAGCCTCAATATTGGTACCCAGGACACACTGATCAAAACGCACCATCCTACTATTAAAGTAAACTAGACACCAAACTATTTCCACAGCGTTTTAAAATAACCCACTTTACGAAATTGTACGCCTTAAACATTTTCAAAACTTTAACTTTTGTCATTAAACATGATTCTCATTATCTGAAATGCCGATGCCTTGTGGTTTAAAGTTTCATTTTTCATCGGTGAAAATCCATACCTACATACATTTATATACATACATACGAATACATATAAACATATCTAATTTCATACATACATACATATAGAGACACTTGCATTTATTCCTATATGCATATGCGCGTTTCTCCCAACAATCTCTTTCTCTCTCTCTCTCTTTGACTTGATGTTAAAGACATATTACTAAATAATAATAATAATAATAATAATAACAAACAATTTCTATTTTGTCTTTCGTTTCAAGCTACTGCTGGTAAGAATTATTTTATTAATTAAAAAGTATTTATTTGCTATTTATTTATTTATTTATTTATTTATTTATTTATATTATTAATTGATTGATTTATTTATTTATATTATTTATTGATTTATTTATTTATTACTGTTACAATTCTTATTATTCCTTTTCTTAGCTATACATTTAGCTCTTGTAACTCTCTTTCGTCCTCTGACTGTTACTCTCTCTCTCTCTCTCTCTCTCTCTCTCTCTCTCTCTCTCTCTCTCTTTCTGACCCATTGTAAAAACAATTTCTACGTTTCTTTCTGTTGAAAAATGTTTATATGTAATATTTAATATGAAACAATATCTAACTTCATTTCTTTCTTCTTTTAAAGGTCCAAAAAGTAAGTTCACCTTTATCAGTTACTGATTTAGAAATTTGTTTTATAACTATACGTTCACATGTGCCTAATAATGCGTCTACAAACACATACACTAAATGATTATTTATGGACAAAAATTATATCTATGCTTCTGTTTGTGTGCGTGTTTGTGTGTGTTTGTGGGTGTGTGTGTGTGTGTGTGTGCGTGATAGAGAGAGAGGAGAGATGACATTACCGTGTTTTGATCCAATATATGCTGTGAGTTCTTTCTCTTTTAACTATGTCGAAAACATTATTTATTTTTAAGCTTATGTCGATAAATGAAAATGTTTTAGAATTTACTAGATTATGTGAAAATATTACTCACTTTCTGTTTTACTAAATTTTTATTTATCTATTTATTGTG
>CM022668.1:4954100-4961600 GCA_012295275.1 Chrysomallon squamiferum | reverse complement strand
TTTACTGTATCATGGCAACCGCTTGGAAATCACTCGATAAGAAACATGTCAATTAATGCAAAAAATGAGTATACAGGCATTTGAAAGCAAGTACATTTGTAGAAAACCTTCATCATAAAAAATGAGACAGAGGTATCTTGCTGCAACATTTCTCAGAAGGAACTTTCATTACTTAAAATATTCGTTCATTTAGGGAGTTTAAATGTAATCACTTACAGTTTTAGTGTTTCTGTTTTCCACATAGACAAAGTTTATGAAACTAAGGAATTCTTGAAATGTTTGTTGGAATCTCAAACTGATTTCTCATGTTGGTGTCGAAATTCCTCACATTTTCAAGGGGACAGTGAAAACTTTTATTTCTGGAATTCTTTTCATCGAATTAGTGGACTTTCTTTATTTCCATGAATTCATTCTTCAGCGAGTCCACAACTACTTACACAATCGAAAATGGTTTGACGTGCAATGAACCACTTTAAAAGATGATTGTTATCTCATAGATCTTTCTAACATAAAACAATATCAATTCTACGAGATTTTTTCATTCCTGGAAAAGCAATACCTGGCACGTGTAACATAAAATAGTTTTACGTTAAAAAGCTGTGTTTGTATTTCAGAGTTCAAAAGATGCTTGTGAAAATTGACTGTCTGAAGAAACAGTTAGACGATTGCGAAGCACTACGTAAGTAAAAATTACAACTGTCTCTGTGTATATCTCTGTCTCTATCTATCTGTCTGTTTACGTGTCTCTCACTCTCTCTTTCTCTTGACTGTCTCTCTCTCGCTCTCTCTCTCTGTATATATTTACATACATACGTATATGTATCTTTCTCTCTCTCCATCTCTCTATGTATCTATCTATACATCTATCTGTCTATCTGTCTGTCTATCTCTCTCGATCTGTCGGTTTCTCATTCTCTGTATATTCTCTCTATCTATCTATCAATATATCTTTCTGTCTTTGTATCTATATATCTACCTACCGTTCTGTCTCTCTGTCTAGCTTTGTTTTCGTTTCTTTCTCTATTTACATTTCTCTCATTCTTTATGTGTCTCCTTCCTTCTGTCTGTCTCTCACACACGTATACATTTACACATACATACGCACTAAGTGCAACACGTCTCTATACAAACATGTATAATACTTTAGTATGTGTACATATATATATATATATATATATATATATACATATACACACAAAACATACATATATACATTCATAATACATGTAGTAAGAATATTCTTCTTTGTGTAAACTAATATTTTGTACTTTTTTTTTTACCCTCTGAAGCTGCACCAGCAAGTAAGATATCAAACATTATTTTTAATTCGTTTGTACATATAGAAATATGTGATATATATCCAAATGTTTAGATTAATATATCCGCCCAAACACACATTCACTTACATAGTACCTGCCTACATACTAAAATCTATCCATGCATTTTTGTTTTACTTATCCAATATATCTGACAGAAAACTCATTTTTAGTTATCCTTGATACTGATTGATAGAAATATCGATACAGACATAGATTCTGTTGAGAAAGCATTTGAAAATTACTGAGACACAGAGAGACTAACAGGATCGTATCGTAAAAGTGGAAGAAACGGTTTTAGACAGATGAACCAAAATTCCGTTTTCAGGTCTCAAATAATTAGATGGCATTCTTATTATTGCCAAAATTGTAAAGAAGAATTTTAGAAGTTGTATGATTTATTAAATAAGAAAAATGATAACCTCACACTTTAAGCAATAGGTTCGAGTCTCGTCAGCGGCATCTGGCGGGGTTTGTCGGATTCTTATTACACTTTGTGCTGTTCTCTCAGTGTGTTCACGTGTACTGTCTCTGAGCAGAGTCTAACAATTAACAAATAAAATAAAAACTAATTTCTGATACATCTATTTTCCTTCTTTTTGTTTTGACTTCTTGCTTTTTCGTTTTATCTTCTGTTTCTTCTGTGATCTCTCTCTCTCTCTCTCTCTCTCTCTCTCTCTCTCTCTCTCTCTCTCTCTCTCTCTCTCTCTCTCTCTCTCTCCCTCCCTCCCTCCCTTTGACTCTTTCTTTCGCTTTCCTGTGTCTTTGTTCCATTTATAAATAAAATAAAAATTAATTTCTTATATATCTATTTTCCTTCAATTCCAGCTACTGAGGGTAAGAAATACTTTTTTTCAATTTTTGTTTTATTTTTTAATTTATTTATTTACTTATTTATTTACTTATTTATTTATTTGTTTCTTTTTTTCTTGTTGTTTTTTTCTTTCTTTGCGTGTTCGTTTCTATCTTCTGTTGCAACCACATGTTTCATTGTCTGGGTTATTCTCCGACATTCTTCAATTCAGTTTGTTAAAAAATATTCTCTCTCTCTCCCTCTCTCTCTCTCTCTCTCTCTCTCTCTCTCTCTCTCTCTCTCTCTCTCTCTCTCTCTCTCTCTCTCTCTCTCTCTCTCTCCTCCCCTCCCTCCCTCCCTCCCTCCCTCCCTCTCTCTCTCTCTGTCTCTTTGACTCTTTCTTTCGCTTTCCTGTGTCTTTGTTCCATTTATAAATAAAATAAAAATTAATTTCTTATATATCTATTTTCCTTCAATTCCAGCTATTGAGGGTAAGAAATACTTTTTTTCAATTTTTGTTTTATTTTTTTAATATATTTATTTACTTATTTATTTACTTATTTATTTATTTGTTTATTTTTTCTTCTTGTTGTTTTCTTTCTTTGCTTGTTCGTTTCTATCTTCTGTTGCAACCACATGTGTAATTGTCTGGGTTACCCTCCGACATTGTTCCATTCAGTTTGTGTAACACACACACACAGAGAGAGAGAGAGAGAGAGAGAGAGAGAGAGAGAGAGAGAGAGAGAGAGAGAGAGAGAGAGAGAGAGAGAGAGAGAGAGAGAGAGAGAGAGAGAGAGAGAGAGAGAGAGAGAGAGAGAGAGAGAGTCAGTCTACGAAAATATGAAATTACTGTGTTTTCTTACAGTGCATGGTCTGATTTGTTTCTGTTTTAACTGTATCAGAAATATTAATTATTTGTTTTAGGTTTTTATTTGCATAGATGAATTCTAATTTCAGCTTAATTTTCTTTTTAGACTGCGTAGATCATCCATCGCCAAGTTCAGTATGTAGTACTCAAGAACAATGTACATCAAATGATGGCTCTGTCACTGAAGAGTACAACTGCGCGGATTCAGAACACGTGTGCTGCTATGGTGAGTCTTCGTTAATTGAATGGAGAGTAGTGATATGTTTCCTTTCACGTCCGCCTAATTCTTCTACCCGTAGAACAATGCTCTATTTCCATTTCAGAATAGTCTATATTTTCCTGTAGAAAGAAATTAATGATGTTCATTTTTCTAACTCAGATCACTAGATTTATTTATGTGATTCGTCAAAGCATCTTCCTGGTAGACTATTACCAAAGTCATCAGTTACCATATTTGACCTTGACAAATATACTCTCCCAAAAAAGAAACGCAACAGTACATTTTATTGACATTGGGAATATCTATCTAATGGATCAACAGAAAGCAGCAGAATGTTCACATTTTACACACACTTTCGCCATCATTAATATTGATGGTATTACATTGAGAAGGTTAATGTTCAAGGTTATAACAGTATAATATAAATACCTTGTGTGCCCACCATGGGAGTCCAGAACTGCCTGACATCTCCTTCCCATGGCAGTAACGACATTACGAATTACACCTTGTGGAATGGTGGCCCACTCTATCTTTAGTAATAATGCCAACTAAGCACGATTCTGTGGCTGTGGTTGATGCTGCCTGAGTCGTGTATCCAACTTGTCCCATAAATGCTATATGAGGTTCAAATCCGGAAACTTAGAGGGCCAGGGCAGGTCCTGTATGTTATTGTTGTGTAGGTACGCTGTTGTGAGTCTGGCTGTATGTGGTCTCACATTGTCGTGCTGGAATACAGCGTTACCATTATTCATAACTGGAGCGACATGTGGCTGCAAAATTTCATCTCGATATCTCTGTGCCGTTACGTTGCCTTGGATGTGAACCAGGTTGGTCCTGCCAAAGTATGAGATTGCTACCCACACCATCACACTACCACCGCCAAATCTGTCCGCAAAATTTTCAACACGACGTCTGTAAACTCGACATCTTCCATGAGCTCGACGAAGCAGAAATCGAGCCTTGTCACTAAACCAGACAGTTATCCATCGTAACTGAGGCCAGACTGTGCAGTTGACACCACTGACGTCGTAGTCGACGATGTTGTTGAGTCAAAACCAATCTTCTTACAGGCCGTCTGGCTCGAATACCTGACTCGCGTAAACGATTGCGCACTGTCTGAGCCGATATTCTACGCAGACCTGGTATTGCTGAAGCAGTAGAGGTTGCCGTGGTGGTTGCCGTGGTGCTTGGGAATACATGGAAAACCCGGGCTACGGCCGAGAAGGATTCGCCAGCTTGTAAACGGCCGATGGCGTTGTTTCTTGCGGTTCACTCAGTCGTGGCATTTGTTTGATGTTGGATCAGAACAAAAATAACGGACAGATGCTTTCGAAAACCTTGCATTTTTATAACCCTCGTATTCAAGTTTTATGTGCCGCACGTGCACATGAACTGGTAACGAGGTTTGCATGTCGTGACGTTTTGGCTAATAAACACGATCATAGCCTTTTTTTTTTGTCTCACCTGCTTTTTGGCGACTGTAACAAAAGCTATACGTTTGAATCACCAAATGTCATTATATTCATAGTTTGTACATTGATATGTGACAGTTTACAATAGTTATCTAATACATCAACCATTTTGCGTTTCTTCTTTGGGAGAGTATATATTTATTTTATACTGTTCTAAACATTATCCTATGAATTGTTCGGTTGTTTCAAGCACGCCTGTCAATTTTCTTAGTGAGGTGACTGAACTTAATGTCATACATCTATTTATACTTTCTAATTCCACTGGGTTTTTTTTTTTCAGACTTGGGCTAGAAGACAAACCCGAGGAAGAAAATTCATTCATGTTAATGATAATAATTCAATAAAAATATGAAAATATTATTCCTATTAATTTTTCTATCTTATTTTAGTTTTTAATACGATAATTTTTTTTTGGTCTTAATTTTTAAATTCATTATTATTATTATGTTCTTCTTTTTTCTCCCATTTTTCTTTTTTTTTTCGCTGTTCAGTTCTAAGTTTATTACTATAAACACAAAATAAATGACTTACTTCTGACTACAGCTTTCTGCCGTTTCGTCATGTCCCCACCCCCAGTGTTCAAGGTGTGACTCTGCTACACTCAGACATGTTACAACCAACACGCAAATAATCAGAGAAGATTTCATTTTCAGTTTTTTCTGCTTCTTGTACTCAGGACTTTGTTGAACTGTGTGAAAGCTGGAAATGTGAGACTTGTTTGTTCTGTCAACGTGTACACATTACACTTTTTATCAACCATTCTGTTCTTCTCAGTAGCTGCATCTGTGATTTTGTAATTTCATTGAAATCTGTTAAAACAATAAATATTAATTGTTCTCAGTTTATAACCACCCACCCATCGCTTTTTTCCTTGATTGTCTTTTGCGGGATATAACAGAATAAACAACTGAAGAAAATCGATCGTAAAGCGATACGCTTCAAACATTTCGACGTTTCATTTATTGATTTATTTAATTTTGTTTACGATTAATAGTTTATTTATTATTATTTTATTTATTTTATTGTTATTGTTACTGGTCTGTTTATTGTTGTCGTGATTGTGCTTGTTCTTTTGTCTCTTTGTATAGCTGTCTGTATATGTGATTAGTGTGTACATTTTATAACATCTCTGTCTTTACAGTAATGTCCTACGAAAACGGATGTTATTATGGTGGCTTGGCACCCTGAACTTTACTTATTTATATTATATTATATAATATTATATTATATTATATTATATTATATTATATTATATTATATTATATTATATAGTATTACATCATATGAATAAAATAAATAAAAAATGTTATAAATAAGCGTTAAGTAAAGTAAAATAAAAATTAAATTGAAGAAAAGTGAAGTAAGTAATAGTAAAGTAAAAATAAGTAAATAAAGAAAGAAAGAATTTCTGAAGTAAATTAATCTAAAGTAAAATAAATAAGGTAAACCATAGTTAAATGAAAATAAAATATAAACAATAATAGAAATAAAAAGAACAAAAACTTAGGTGTCATTTATTTTGTCAAATTGTAAAATACATAAATTTAAAGTGTTTCTGCAATGGTATGAAGAAAATCGTCTAATAAAATGATTCATATTTCCTAATTTGTATCTGTTTTATTTGAGGCGATCTATCATGTATGATGAACTCTGACAATGATTCATTGCGCATCTGCTTATGTACAAAAGCATATATTGTAACATTAGTGCTGGAAATAGGCGAAAGAAGTCTTTCTTTCTTTCTTACTTTATTTCTTTATTCATTTGTTCGTTCACTTATTTCAATTAGCGTTTTTTTTTTTTTTTTGGGGTTTTTGTTTGATTTTTTACCTTTGATTTCGCTATATTAACATTTTCCTATATTGCTTTAATTCTTTCGAAACACACGCACACACACACATATGTATGTATGTATGCATAATGTCTGCTCTGTAGAAGATTCTTAGAAAGAAATTCTTGATTTTGAAGCATATGTTTGAAGGTTTTTACTGTTTGTTTTTTCCTGTTCTAATTTTACTCAGATCCCGGGGATTTTGCTATACCAACAATAATAAAAATAGTAGTAATAATAATAAAACAATTTATTTTGTCCAACTCTTCTAATGGTCTGTAACTCTTTTGTTAATGTACTCGATGTGAAATGCCTACACATGAGTGTTTGTTTAAAATAATAAATAAATGTATTCACTTATCTAAGACCCATGCTGCTAGAGAAAAATTAATTTTGGTTGACATATAATTTTAGATACATCTTGTTAGTATAGTACAAATATCGTTCAAAGATAACAAACTATAATTTTATGTAAGAAGCAATTAGCTGTAATATAAGTAAACATTAATACATTTTTACTGTAACGATATTTAAAATCTTCGACCTTTATTATATTAACTGGTGATTTTTAAATTTTGGAATTCCGTTGTTCCAAAGAAAATAAACAAAGATTTCCGATAATATCCTAGAATCCCAGAAATATTACTTTGCTATACAAATAAAGAATTAAAAAATATATTATGAATAGAATAAAATAAAATAACATTATTACTATTGTTTTTATTGTAATGTGTGTTGATTATGTTAGATGGATATTATTAGTGTAATCTTTGTGTAATCTTTCATGACTTTCACGTGACATAGTGAAATATCAAAGATATGACGTTGAAATGAAAATAGGTCATAAGAATGATTAAAAACATTTGGATACTAGCGACGTACTTCCTTTATTCAACGTCATATCAGACACGTCATATCAGACACGACTTATCAGACACGTCATACGAGACACGTCATATCAGTGGCGTCACATTTCGCTTTGTCACGAGACAGTCACGAC
>CM022668.1:4936600-4949100 GCA_012295275.1 Chrysomallon squamiferum | reverse complement strand
GAGAGAAATGTAAATCAGTAGTTTAATAAGTATCTGTATTTTACAGTGTTCCTCTGCGTGTATGTTTGTGTGTGTTTTTACCACGTGTCTATCAGTAAGAATACTATAATAATAAGAACAAAAATAAAAATCTTACTTGTTTTGGTAGCTGTGAACGAAAGAAACAAATTCATTGTGTCATTTAACTTTATATGAAATGCATAAAATAATTAAAGAAGAGAGAGAGAGAGAGAGAGAGAGAGAGAGAGAGAGAGAGAGAGAGAGAGAGAGAGAGAGAGAGAGAGAGAGAGAGAGAGAGAGAGAGAGAGTTTTCTTTTTCATTTTGTTGTTACTGCTGTTCTTTTAAATTTGAATGAAATCAATTGTAATTGAATAGTACATATATCAGATGTAAAGGAAAATAAAACAGAAATTTATGTAATATAAACATAAATATCTTTATTTATATCTTACTTTGCGATTCACAGTCATCAAGTTGTTGTTTTAGAAGATCGAGTCTGATCTCCAGTAATTTAACTCTAAAATGAAACAATGTTGAATAACAAATAATAATAATAATAATAATAATAATGATGATGATGATGATGAATATAATGATGATGGTGCTGATATCGTAGATGATGAAACATTTTATTTTACTTTATTTTATTTTATTAATTATATTTTTTCAATTTATTTATTTGTATAATAAAGTAATATTTCTTGGATTCTGGGACATTACTGGAAATCTTTGTTTTCTTCGGTACGACGATATTGCAAAATACAAAACCAACAATTAATATAATAAAGGTCAAACATATTAGTTTGTTTACAGTACAAATCAACTCATTGTTATTTATATTAAAGCTAATTGTATCATATATAAAATTAAAGTTTGTTTTCTTTGAACGATATTAGTACTATATTTGGTATCATTGGATTTTTCTTTACAACATCCAAAATATCAATACAGACATAAATAATAATGAAATATATGGCGACAGATTTTTAATCAAATTCCTTGTACGTAGTCCAATTAGAAACTGTGTATTTTGTGTCTAGCAGAAGCTTATGTTAAATCTGTTATTACTGCCTCCTAGAGCAATGATAATCTCTTGTATATAAAAAAGAAAATCTTTCAACAAATAACCAGTTTTATGGACGCCTCTTTAACCAAGCAGACGAAATTATATATTAACACGATCAAAAGTTTCAGGAGAAGAAAACAAATCTAAATTGCATATTCCATAGTTTTATTATATCGGAATAAAATCTAAAGATGGTTGCTAAAAGAGAAAAACAAAACTTCGAATAATTTATTTCAGACACGTCGCATCTTATACTTACAAACTTACATTTAATCTATTCGCTAAGTTTGTATTCGAAATGCGAATTTAGAGTTTGGCTCCGCAATAAATATTTGAACAAGAAGGACTCCAGTTGTGAAAGAGTGAAATGGGGACGTTAAATGTTGTTCTTTTTTTCTTCTTCTTCTTTTAATGGTAATATTTTATTGTTATTCTTTATTACGAATAATGTCAAATTACCCAGATAATTAAAGAGCAAACTGGTAGTACAGATAATTTATTTAGAAGGTTCAATCTTACCGTAGACAATAATCGTATTAATTAATGCAAACACGAAATTTAAAAAGCTTAGTTATGAAGAAGAAACAAAATCATTAAAGAGATAAAAAAAAAAAATAATAATAATAAATAAACGAATAATAATAACATCCCCAAAAAATAATATTTAAAAAATCATAATAATAAAAATTATAAATAAATAAATAAATAAGAACAATAGAAATAAAACAGTTAATTTTAATTGCGAAATTAATTTCAAATAATAAAAAAATGAATTACCTTTCACTGCAGCTGTGCCAGAAATGTCTGCCCCACCAACTTCCATGTGACTCCACTGTAGTCAAACATGCTACGACGACGGCAAATAGAAATATTTTCATAGTTACTGAGCCTCGTTCTAACTTCTTTCTACGAATTCCTAACCGAGTGACTGACTCTGAGAAAAGTGGAGCCGTTTATAAATGTAACTGAAACGTGCCAGAAAAAAAAAAAAAAAAAGAAAAGAGAAAAGGTCATCTGTTTACTGAACTAGTTTTCACATCAACTGTAGAATATATTCTAATTTAAATACAAAAGCTGTTACTTGATTCTCTTTAAATATCTAGCGCAAAAGAAAATGGTTTCTCTGTTTTATTTGGAAACTGGGGGAAGAATTCCTTCTTTCTTTCTTTCTTTATTTCTTTATTCATTTGTTCGTTCATTTACTTTTTTGGTATATGTATTTATTTTCATTTTATTTGTTTCTTTTTCGTTTGGTTTTGTTTTGGGTCTTTTTACATTTAATGTTGGTGTATTAATTTATTTTATATATTTTTTTTTTTGGACCGTCAGATATTACTTTTTAATTCTGTCGATATATCAATTCTTGAATACGGATGAAAATGTTTGAAGGTTTTAAGTGTTCTTCTTTTCCTGTGATTTTTAAATAACAACAACAAGAACAATAACAATAATACTAATAATACGAATTCCTTACTGAGTGACTGACTGAGAAAAGTGCAGACACTTGTGAATGTCACTGAAATGTGCGAATGTGCTGCGAGAAGTCAAAAGGAAAGAAAGTTCACCTATTTACTGAACTAGTTTTCAAACATTTGACGTAAACGGTAGAGAGTATTTCAATTCATACATCGGATGTTACGTGTTATAAACTGGTTTCTCTCTTTTATTTCGAAGTGGACTGAAGAAGTCTTTCTTTATTTATTTCTTTATCAGTTTGTTCTGAACTCTAGAAGATTCTCAAAAACAAATTCTTGATTATCGAAGCAAATCTTTGAAGGTTTTAAATGTTCTCATTTTTTTTTCTATTCTAATTTTACTGACATCCCGGAGATTTTTAAATAATAATAATAATAGTAATGATAATAATAATAATCATGATAATAATAATAATAATAATAATAATAATAATAATAATAATAATGTATTTTGTCGTACTTTTCTAATGGCCTGTAACTCTTTTGTTGATTTACATGATGTGAAATTGTCTATACACGTGGGTGTTTGTTTAAAATAATAAATAAATTTATACACTCATATAAGACTCATGCTGCTAGTGAATAATTAATTTAGGTTGACATATTATTTTAGATACATATTGTTAGTGTAACCTATCGCGACTGTCACGTGACAAAGTGAAATATCTCTGATATGACGTAGAAAAGAAAATACAATAATTAAAAAAATAGAAGTGTAATCCATTTTGATGAAAATACACTAATCAATAACGTGATCACCTTCACACAAAGTAAGGTCACGTAGACTGTGTCACTTTCAGATGTTACAGTCATCGCTCTGTTTTCAAATTTATAAAATATCTATCCACTGATCTAAGACCCATGCCGCTAACGCAAAATTAATTTTGGTCGGCAGATGTTGAGTTTTCTTCATATTAATATGGTAAATATCATAGTATGTAACCATCTTGTTATTACTATTATTATTATTATTATTATTGTTATTATTGTTGTTGTTGTTGTTGTTGTTGTTGTTGCTCTTGTTGATGTGGCTGTTATTGTTATTATTCTTTTATAAGAGATACTGACTTCGATGATGGTGAAGATTTTGCTATAGACATTATTAATATAACACATCACGATTGTCACGTGACTTGTTATGACCTTCACTGAGAAAAGGTTTACACGAAAACAGGACAACTCCAATAAAACTGACACGTCACGTAGTAGAGTCCACTGTACCTCAGACTCTCCATCGATAATTATTCCATTATACCAGAACTTATTATTATTATTATTATTATTATTATTATTATTATTATTATTACTACTATTATTATTATTATTATTATTATTATTATTATTACTTACTACTATTATTATTATTATTATTATTATTATTATTATTATTATTATTATTATTATTATTATTATTATTATTATTATTATTATTATTATTATTATTATTATTATTATTATTATTATTATTATTATTATTATTATTATTATTATTATTATCATTATGTGGGTGGAATGCCCAAATATCTCAATATGTTAAGTTCGCATTTGAATATGTAATAAAATAGTAAAGAAAAGAAAAGAAAAGAAAAAGAAACTGAATGTAATAATCTGTGTTACTATTAGCTTCAGTTTGAACCTAGGTGCATGTTAAGAGAATTCTTAAAAGAAAGTTGAATAATTCATTTCATTTATCTCAGTATAAATGAAAGGATACACATCAGTATTGTCCAATCAGTTGACATGAACTTACCATAGCAGCACACATGATTTGGATCATTATCATTATATATACATGCATACACATACAAACGTAAACGTGTGTACATACACAGACAATAAATAGATAAATAAAAATTTAGTAAAACAGAAAGTAAGTATTATTTTCACAAAACTCTAAAATAATTTTCATTAATCGACATAAGCTTAAAAATAAATAATGTTTTCGACATAGTTAAAATAGAAAGCACTCACAGCATATATTGCATCAAAACACAGTAATGTCGTCTATTCAAATATCTCTCTCTCTCTCTCTCTCTCTCTCTCTCTCTCTCTCTCTCTCTCTCTCTCTCTCTCTCTCTCTCTCTCTCTCTCTCTCTCTCTAACAGATACGAATCCTAACCGCTAGACCACATCAGAAACTCTTGAATTACAGGTACCGGACCAATTATCCGGCGTCCTGTAATCCAGAAAGACTAGAAAACCGGAAGTTTTTTCCCCGACGCTATTTTCAAAGATCGCGCGCGCGAGTGTTGTCCTCACCAGACCGGAACTACTCTTTCAAGCCGCGTGGCGTTCATTCACTCGCCGCATTGTTTACATGTCGAGTCGCCACAGTTGTGTATCGTCAATTTTCTTTATGTTTTTAATTTTAAAATGTTTATGCCTAATTATTTACGTATTTAGATGCCTTGGTACCAGAAAACCAGAAAATCCAGAAATCCGGAATGCCTCTGGCCCCAAGGAGTCCGGATAATTGGTCCGGTATCTGTATTATGAAACTTTACAGTTTACAAATACATGAATTTCGAAAAACAAACAAAAACATTAATAATAATAATAATAATAATAATAATATATATATATATATATATATATATAAATCCCCAAAAAAAAAAAAGCGAAAAAAAAGCAAGAACCTCTTTCAGACCTCAAGCCCAAAATCAAGAATACAACAAATAAAACTAATTTTAAAAATTCACATGTTCGGAACTCAATCCGGGCCATAAATAAAATGAATAAATAAATGAATTTCATTTCGAACATTTTGACATTCGTGTGTGTATCTACTTAGCATAATGTAGTCAGTTGTTTACAATGTGACATAAACACGTTTCGTTTGAGTACAATTTTTCTTTTTTACCTTTCAACTAAACGATAGGCCTAGGCCTAGATAGATAGATAGATACATATATATAGATAGATAGATAGATAGATAGATAGATAGATAGATAGATAGATAGATAGATAGGCGGATAGATAGATAGATAGATAATTTTATTATTCATCATCGCTTTATAAACTTTATTTCGAACCTCCGAGATAAAACGAGATTTGAATTCGCAATCAGGAAACTTGTCAGCATTAACCCAGGTGAGCATTTAATGCGACAGTGACATATGTCAGTATGACAGTTCACGAAACCAGTGATGGTAACACATTCCTGTCGTCAGAATGTGTCATAAAGAAAGTTACCGTCTATTCAGATCGAGCCGAAGTGTGTCGACTCGCTGAAGAAAACGTGAAAAAGGGGCGTGAATGAAATTGTTGTGAAGCAGTTACCGAAGTGCATCGATCCGGATTCGATGAGGTAAAATAACAGTAAACTTGTTACAAGGTCATCTACAAGAAATGTTGCATAGTGTGGTGAGATGGGGACATTTACCACTCGTATAAACTATCAACGATTTGGTTAAAGTTACGTTTGTTATTGTCTTCCCCCCCCACTATTCTATATTTGTAAATTAAGCATATTATTTTTTGCAACTTTCAAAAAAGAATTAAACAGGGCCCGTAAGTTAAGTTTTGCGCAACAATTGTGAGGTCACTGTCGCTGCAGGTGTCCGGTGTATCGACAAAATAACTCTCTATGTATTATTGTACTTATAAACCTATTAAACTATTATATATTCCTTTAATAAATAATTAAGACATTAATCGTCGTTATATTTTGTTTATTTGGTCTTTTTTTTAAATTATTATTTTACTATTTTTTGTTTGTTTGTTTTAGAGTTATTAGGAAGACCTTGAAACACAGAAAAAAGAGAAATTGTTTGTTATTGTTATTATTATTATTATTATTATTATTATTATTATTATTATTATTATTATTGTTATTATTACTATTGTTATTATTATTATTATTTAGTAATATGTCTGTAACATGAAGTGAAAGATACAGAGAGAGAGAGGAAAAGAGAGTGGTGGTGGAAACGCGCATATGCATACATGAATGAATGCAAGTGTCTCTATATGTATGTGTGTATGTATGAAATAACGTTTTCTAATGATATTCTAAATTATATATTTAATGTTTAGCACATCCTATGTTATGTATGTACCTGTGATCGAATATATTTTAAAACATAAGTACGTATGCATCTATATAACACAATAAATAAAAACTAAAAACTTTCTTGTTGTAGGGGCTTAAGTATAAAAAGAAAAGGAAATTACATTAACGTTTGTGAACATTTTTAACAAATTAAAATTTCTTTTACAATTAATACATTATATATATATACGCTTATATTTTATAAAATCATCAAATACAGACATGAGAATTAGTAATCTTTAGTCAGTTTTTATATACGTTTATTTGTATGTATGTCCATATGTATATGTGTACGCATGTATATATGAATATAGGAATGCATGAAATTAATCATAACAAAAAGAAGACTTACTTGTAGTAGCTTGAGAAAAAAAGAAAAAAGAAAGAAATATAATACATCAGAAATAAGCTTAAGTTTGTATTTTAAGAAAGTTTTCCGATTAATTAAATATACTTTTAGTGTTTTGCATATAATAAACACCACTATTTTATATTGTGAAATGTGATAAAACTGATTTATTATGCACCATCTGATGTACAAATGCATGAATGCACGTTTCCGTGTGTGTGTGTATTTTCAGATTTGAATAAAATACATAAGGAATAGTATTACACTAAATATAGTGTAAGTATCTATTTAGGAATGCAGAGAAAATTGTTTGAAATAAATAAAAAATAAATAGAAAACATACTTGTTGTAGGCGCTGCAATATAAACGAGAAATAAAATACATCATAAGTAGGTTTAAGAATGAAATTTAATTAAAAAGAATTTAGTACATTATTCTGCGTTCAGAAGAGCATATGAAAATATAATTATTTATTTATTTATTTACTTACTTACTTACTTACTTACTTATTCGTCTTCTATGTTGGATTTGGAAATTGTTTTATATAAAATCAGACAATAAACAAACACAAAATTCACAACAGATCTGTTTTCTAAATCAGTATTCAAACTGCAAATCGAGAATTATATTATGTTACTTTGTTATTGGCGATTAGAGGTCAATTGAAACCACGAAACAAAAGTTTGGAAGTAGAAGTAATTTTACTTAGAAGGTCGATTCGTTTGAGATACAAAGAATCAGATCCATCAACCGAAATACGAAATTTAATACATTAAACTATAAGTACAAACAAAACGAGTGAACAAAAATTTTATATATATAAGAAGAACAGTAAACAAACAAAAATTACCAAAGAGAAAAGAAGCAAAGCAAAAAACAGAATAAATAAATAAATAAATAAATAAATGAAAGTGATAGTTTTAGTTGATTTGTTACATTTCAAGACCTCGTAATTTAAGCAATAAAACATATAAACTTACCTTAAACCGCAGTATCTCCCGCCATGTCTGTCCCACCATCTTCTATGAGACTCTGCTGCAGCCAGACATGCTACGACGACGGCGATAAGTACAAGTAGTTTCATGGTTGTTGTCTTCTTTTCAATTCTTCTGTTGAATTGAGTACAGAATGAAGATCTCTGAGTGTGACTTATAAATATTACTGAGATGTGCGAACGTGATGTAACAAGGATCACGTGATTATTCATATCAGTCTTTTTTAGTTTAGCCTACAGCTGTGACATGTAGACGTTTGTCTGATTTTTTGTGATGCTTACTTTCATGACCTTAAAATATAATAATAATAATAATAATAATAATAATAATAATAATAATAATAATAATAATAATAATAATAATAATAATAATTATAATGAAAAATAGAATAATGAATAAATAAGTAAAAAATTAGACTTACGTTTCTTATTCGGGATTGAATTCATCAATTTATTTTTTTAAGATCAGTAATGTTCCTCTCGTCTTCATTTTAAATAGTTAAGTTTTCTCCATTTTAGAAACACTCAGATATTAATTCTCCTAACCACACTTGATCTAAGTGCAAAAAAACAGTTACGTGTAACCTTCACTAGTTTGTACTATTAAAGTTCTAGAGAACTGAACAAAAAAAACACGAACACACAGGACAAACAGTAAAAACACGTCACGTAGACTGCGGCATGTTTCTCAGTGTACGTAGGGACACGTGCGTGTAACCAATAATAAAAAATGTAAGCACTGATCTCTGACCCATGTTGCTAGCACACAATTAACTTTACTTGACAGATGTTACGTATTCTGCGTGTTTGCATTTTAGTTCACAGACAAGAGACACGTCATGTAAAGTGTGTGTACCTGCTTGACTTGTGATAACTTACAGTTATACATCAGTTCTCACCGGTAGACCATGCGCCATTGCGTGTGCGCTTAGATGTTTGTTTAAAACAATACGATGTGTATCTAAGTTCCATGCTGCTACAGCAACATCAGTCTGTTGGCAGATGTTACGTTTTGTGCGTCTTAATTTGCTAAAGTTAAAAGTACGTAATATTAACATTATAATTTTGAATTATTATTATTTTATTATTGTTATTATTAATATCATCATCATCATGTGGGATGAATGTAAGTATGAGCTGTAAAATCTACTGTATGCTTAGGGAGTCACCTCCAGTAAGAGTCTTTAACATTTCAGTTTAATTATGACACAAGTTTGTTATATGTTACTGCTAAAGAAATTGGATCTATAAAGATTTCTGTAGTTGAGGGCCTCAGCATGTTTATAGCTGATCCTAATTATATCCTCTCTTCTCCAAATCCAGTTAGAAATACCGTTCGTACTAATTACATGATTGTGTGTCAGCGTCTACATATAAATGTTAAAATAAATAATTATAAGAAAAATACTAAATGTAAAAACAGATAAATTTTAAACTACCGTCCTGGAAATAGTTCCGATACATAAATAAATAGTGGGAAAACTTTTTAAATTCATAATTAGAAATAGAACAGTTCCCGTGATCTAGTTGAATAGAAGTTAGACGGACGTCAAAGGAAACATCTGTATTATTTGAATCAGTTACATAAGGTTACCACAGCAGCACACGTCAGATGTTCCCCGCGCAGCCGTAGTCAACAGCTACAGAGGCAGAGTCACACACACAGCTTTGTACTGACAGACACTCGGAAGATTTTCCTTATTCATCCACAAAAACTAAAAGAAAAATTAGAGAGGAAAAAAATCATTAAAAGAGAAAGTTACTTTCTCTCTGTTTCTATCTATATATACTTCTATTTTTATCACTCAGACAGAGTGATATAAAAAAGAAGTATATTTATTTTTCTTTCTCTAACACCTCTCTGAATCATTTTATTTAAAAGCGGAATAATGTGTAAGGGAGAAATATCTATGGATGATATAAAACTTCGGCCAGATGAATAAAAATTAAATGAAATTATAAAAAGAGTAAAGAGGAACAATAAAGCTTATGTAAACATGCTTTAAGTTTAAGCGAAAACAAATATCTGTGTCTATGTACGTATGTGTGTTTGTATTTATGTATGTACGTTTGTATGTATATTTGATAAGAGTATGTGTTTATGTATTTTTCATCCAGAAACTAAATTAACACAAGATATTTGTATCTTACCTGGAAGAGGAACTTCAAAGAGAAACAACAACAAAAATATAAATAAATTAATAATAAAAATATTTATTTTAATACATCAGATAGTGAAAAGAAAAAAATGTTTAATCTAGGTATATATGTATGTATATCAGATACAGAAAAGACAAATATTTTTAATGTACGTATATATGTATGTAAGTACATTTATTTACATGTATTAGGTATTTTAAAACTATATACTGTACAAGATATTTCTCAACCTATACTACTGTACAAAATATTTCTGAACCTATTTAAAATTATTTAGTAGCAATCCTTTCTCAGAATATACGAAGGAGAAAAAAGCATCTAACATTTCACGAAAAACATTCTTAAACGAAATATACCACTTTAAAACATTTTAAAACATTTCTCCCTTTTTATCTGCCAAATTTAAAATTTAATAATGTTTTTATTTTTTGATCTAAGTGATATATGGTACAAGATAAATTTAATATCCGTCCTCATCGAAAGAGTCCTGACAATTCATGTTTCAAAATTAGCAAACTGAAACTGAGCGTTTCACGTCATCTAACTGAAGAGAAGCTGGGCGGACGTTAAAGGAAACACCTGTGTAACACTGCCAGAATTACACAAACGTGGAGATCTGCATGATCAACACAGTATATTAGTTAAATTAGAGAAGAAAATAGAAAAGCCATTAAAATAGTTACTCTCTCTCTCTCTCTCTCTCTCTCTCTCTCTCTCTCTCTCTCTCTCTCTCTCTCTCTCTCTCTCTCTCTCTCTCTCTCTCTCTCTCTCTCTCTACAAATAAACTACATTAAGAAAACGTGTACCCCGATCGCCTGCGATACAAAGACACAGACACTGACAGATGAACAGACAGCTGTACAAACAGACAAACAATAAACAGACCAGTAACAATAAAAATAAGAAGAAAGTAAATAAAATAATAATAAATAAACTATTAAACGTAAACAAAATCAAATAAATCAATAAATGAAACGTCGAAATGTTTCTAGCGTATCGCTTTACGATCGATTTTCTTCGGTTGTTTACTCTGTTATATCCAGCACAAGACAATCAAGAGAAAAACAATGGGTGGCTGAATATACACAGAGAACGATTAATATTTATCGTCTGTAACAGCTTTAAATGAAATTACAAAATGGCACATGCTGCTCTCGAGTGAATCCAAACAGAACAAAACATTTAGTTAAACTTTTTTTCACTCTGTACACGTAGTCGAAAGAAACAAGCAATTGTAAATCTCACATTTCCATTATTCCCATAGTTCGACAAAGTCATGACTACAGGAAAGAGAAAAAACTGAAAATGAAATCTTCTCTGATTATTTGTGTGTTGATTCTAACATGTCTGAGTGTAGCAGAGTCACACCTTGAACACTGGGGGTGTGGATTTCAGGGATCGAATGAAATCTGTGTTCAAAACTAAGTTATTTATCTTTTATCTATTAAAACAATAATAATAATAATAATAATAACAATCAAAAATACATAGAGAAGAATTACAATGAATTAAATGAATTATCATTAAATAGAAATTATAATAAAACTAAAAGATAAAACTAAATTAATAAGTAAATAGTAAACAATTTAGAAGAATTGTTTTGTACTGTTTATTTCGCTGCTGTTACTTACTGTTTATCTCGTACAAGTTGATAGACAGGAAAACTGTGGGTGGCTGAAAGTAAACAGAAAATGAAAGACGTTTACAATAACAAACTGGTATTAAATTGAAAGATCACAGGTGTAAATCTCCAGGGAGTAGAAAAACAAAACTTAATTAAATATTTCTAAAATCTACGTGATATTTTTCCAATGTACACGTTGATAAATAAAACAGTTTATAAATCTCACATTTCCAGTTTTCACTGAGCTCGTCAAACTCCTGACTACAAAGCAGACAAAAGACTGAAAATGAAATCTTCTCTGATTATTTGTCTGTTGGTTCTATCATTCCTGGTTGTAGCAGAGTCACACCTTGAACACTGGGGGTGGGGACATGAGGAATCGGATGAAAGCTGTAGTCAGAAGTAAGTCATTTTTTATCTGTTAAAATAATAATAATAAAATCATAAATTTAAAATTTAAATAAATAAATAAGTAATAAAATAAATAAATAAATAAATAAATAAATAAATAAATAAATAAATAAATAAATAAATAAATAAATAAATAAATAAGGAAATAAATCAATAACCAAACAAACAAACAAATAAATAATTAAAAACAAACCATAATAACATAGGTACACATTGACTTTGCTGGTATGTAATTTCGATTTAACATAAGTAGAGAAAATCTCAAATATTAGTTCAATCTGAGCAGTAGTTTTGGAAATATTGCTTTTCACAGGTAGTCGGGTAATCTTGATTAACTTCATGTCACTGGAAACCTAATTTGATGAGGAT
>CM022668.1:4894100-4931600 GCA_012295275.1 Chrysomallon squamiferum | reverse complement strand
TCTTTTATTTTTTGTTCTTATATTTTCTTTCAGTAACATTTACAAATGGCTCCACCTTTCTCGGAGTCAGTCACTCGATAAGGAATTCGTAGAAAGAAGTTAAAACGAGACTCAGTAACTATGAAAATATTTCTATTTGTCGTCGTCGTAGCATGTTTGACTACAGTGGAGTCACATGGAAGTTGGTGGGGCAGACATTTCTGGGACAACTGCATTGAAAGGTAAATTTATTTATTTTGTTGTTTGAAATTAACTTTGAAAATCCACCTGAGTATTCTGTTTGTTCTCTTTGTTTTTGTTCTCTTTTTGATGTGCATTATTATTACATTTATTTTTATTTTATTTCATTTCATTTTATTTTATTTACTATTTTATTACATATTCATATGTGAACTTAAAATAATAATAATAATAATAATAATAATAATAATAATTCGGTAACATACTATCACATTTATCATACTAAAAGGAAGGAATTTAACATCTGCCAATTAAAATGAATTTTGTGCTAGCAGCATGGGTCTCAGATCAGTTGATAGATATTTTATTAGTTTAAAAACAGAGAGATAAACAGACGAGCTGTCACATGATGTACCGGGAAGAACTGACCGAGAAATCTGAAGGTGACACGTGACGCAGTCCACGTGACGTTACTTCGTGTGGTCGGGGTGAAGGTTATCACGTGACTTATAGCTGTATTTTTCAATAGAATATTCAGGTGGATTAATATTTCTTATTCTTTTTTATCCTTTTCTTTTTTTTTTTTTTTTTTTTTTTTTTTTTTTTTTTGAATCAGAGACAAATGAGTATAAAAAAAAAAGCAGTGAAAACCAGTAAGTTAGATAGAAAGTGAGACAAAATAAATAAAAATAAAATGAGACAGATCTAATGATTTCCATAACCTATCGAGACTGTCACGTGACAAAGCGAAACGTGACGTCACTGATATGACGTGTTTGATATGACGTTGAATAAAGGAAGTACGTCGTTAGTATCCAAACTTTTTTTAATCATTCTGATGACCTATTTTTATTTCAACGTCATATCTTTGATATTTCACTATGTCACGTGAGAGTCATGAAAGATTACACAAAGATTACACTAATAATATCCATCTAACATAATCAACACACATTACAATAAAAACAGTAGTAATAATGTTATTTTATTTTATTCTATTCATAATATATTTTTTGATTCTTTATTTTTTTGTATAGTAAAGTAATATTTCTGGGATTCTAGGATATTATCGGAAATCTTTGTTTATTTTCTTTGGAACAACGGTATTCCAAAATTTAAAAATCACCAGTTAATATAATAAAGGTCGACGATTTTAAATATCGTTACAGTAAAAATGTATTAATGTTTACTTATATTACAGCTAACTGCTTCTTACAGAAAATTATAGTTTGTTATCTTTGAACGATATTTGTACTATGCAAAAAATCAATTTGTGGAATTTGTGTCTAGTAGAAGTTTATATAATAATAATAATAATAACTCGATCACATACAACAGCATGGGTCTTAGATAAGTGAATACATTTATTTATTATTTTAAACAAACACTCATGTGTAGGCATTTCACATCGAGTACATTAACAAAATAGTTACAGACCATTAGAAGACTAGGACAAAATAAATTGTTTTATTATTATTACTACTATTATTATTATTATTGTTGTTGTTGTTATATCAAAATCACCGTGATCTGAGTAAAATTAGAACAGGAAAAAACAAACAGTAAAAACCTTCAAACATATCCTTCGAAATCAAGAATTTCTTTCTAAGAATCTTCCACAGAGCAGACATTATGTATACATACATACATACATACATACATACATACATACATATATGTGTGTGAGTTAGTGTATATGTATCGAAAGAATTAAAGCAATATATCAATAGGATTGTGTAAATATAGCGAAATCAAAGGTAAAAAAAATCAAACAGAAACCCACAAAAAACCGCTAATAGAAATAAGTGAACGAACAAATGAATAAAGAAAGAAAGACTTCTTTCGCCTATTTGCAGAGAAACCAGTTTCTTTTGTGCTAAGTGCAAAAAGGGAAACACGCAGGGGAAAAACAAAATATGATTATTATAGTTGACCGCTGATGTGTTTAATATAAAAATAAATATACTGGTCGGTTTATTTCAAATGCTTGACAGACAGTTCAGTAAATAGATGACCTTGTTTTTTTCTACTCGCGCCTCGTTCGCACGTTTCAGTAACATTTATAAATGGCTCCATTTTCCTCAGAGCCAGTCACTTAATAAGGAATTCGTAGAAAGAAGTTAAAACAAGAATCAATAACCATGAAAATATTTCTACTTATCTCCGTCGTCGTAGCATGTTTCACTACAGTGGAGTCACATGGAAGTTGGTGGGGCAGACATTTCTGAGACAACTGCACTCAAAGGTAAATTTATTTATTTTGTTGTTTGAAATTAACTTCGCTGTTAAAACTTAATGTTTTTGTTCTTGTTCTTGTTTTCTCATCTGTTTGTTCTTTCTTTCGTTATTATTTTATTTAATTTATTTATTTATTTAATGTTCATTTTCTAATTGTTCATTAGTGTTATTTTTGGGGATGTTATTTTTTATTATTGTTATTTTTTAATGATTTTCTTTGTTCTCAATAGCAAAGTTTTTTAAATTTCGTATTTATATTAATTAATACGATTGTTGTCTACGGTACGAATGAACCTTCTAAAATAAATAATCTGTAGTGCCAGCCTACTCTTTCATTATCTGAGCAATGTGTCATTACTCATAATAAAATATAATAATAAAATACCTCGGAAGTACTTTTCATGTGCTTTCCTCTATAGATAAACACACTGTATTGGAACATAAATGGTCATACATATAGGTACAGACATACACGTATACATACATATATACCTACGCACTAATGTTACAATATTTGTACATAAGCAGATGCGCAATAAATCATTGTCAGAGTTCATCATAGATGATAGATCGCCTCAAATAAAACAGATACAAATTAGGAAATATCAATCATTTTATTAGACGATTTTCTTCATACCATTGCAGAAACACTTTAAATTTATGTATTTTACAATCTGACAAAATAAATGACACCTAAGTTTGGATAAGTTTCGTTTCTGTTTTTGTTCTTTTTATTTCTATTATTGTTTATATTTTATTTTCATTTTACTATGGTTTACCTTATTTATTTTACTTTTGATTAATTTACTTTAGAAGTTCTTTCTTTATTTATTTATTTTTACTTAATTATTACTTACTTCACTTGTCTTCAATTTAATTTTTATTTTACTTTACTTAACGCTATTTTTTATTTATTTTACTCATATAATGTAATACGATATAATATAATATAATATAATATAATATAATATAATATAATATAATATAATATAATATAATATAATATAATATAGATAAGTAAAGTTCAGGGTGCCAAGCCACCATAATAATATCCGTTTTCGTAGGACATTACTGTACAGACAGAGATGTTAGAAAATGCACACACTAATCACATATACAGAGATTTTAGACTGAACAAATAAGTTAAATAAATGCTATATATGTAAAGAAGACTCTAGTAGTATTTTACTACTAATAATGACAGATTGCCATGATGTTCTGCTAGTTCTACTACTACTGCTGTTTTCTACACCACTATTACTACTACTACTGTAACCTCTATTAGAATTCTACTACTATTCCTACTACTACTGTAACCTCTATTAGAATTCTACTACTATTCCTACTACTACTGTAACCTCTATTAGAACTCTACTACTATTGTTACTACTACTGAATTTATTATTGACCAGTTCAGTTAGTTATTAACATCCTGTTAGAGCCTGTACGATTTCAGTTTAGTTATCAAACAACTTTATTATGCGATAGTGCTAAAGACATTGGGCCTAAACAGATTTCTACAGTTTAGAACGTCACCATATTTATAAATCACCCTGATTATCTGTTCTTCATGTAAATCATTTTAGACATAGCTCACGTTAGAAATTTGCAATTAAATTAACAATATAGTACACAATAGCAGTTTGTTTAAACTGCCTTTGCTGCAATTATTATTATTATTTTCTAAATTTAAAATTGCTGATGATATTGCAAATAATATTATATGTTTCATTGTGAAAATAATTGTCTACAATACAGTGTACATTTCTCAGTAGCATAATTATAAGATAGTGTGTCAGTTTTTACATGTAAATGCTAAAGCAAATAATTTTACGAAAATAATTATTGCTACTAATTTAATCTTAGTTTAAAAATAAAATAAAATAATAATAATAATAATAATAATAATAATAATAATAATAATAAATTTATAAATTATTTAATAGAAAATTAAAATAAAGAGAAGTAATATTTTCACATTTTTATTGATTTCTTGTCATTAACATCACTGAATTTTCTTTCTCCAGTCTTCTATCCCCAGTCTGAAAACAAAACAGTGGAATTAGAAAGTGTAACTAGATGTATTACATTACGTTCAGTCGAGTCAGTAACAGAACTCAGAGGCGAAACTGAAACAACTGACAGAATACAAATGAAATAAAACAAAGATATTTGTCAAAGTCCAATATGGTAACTGATGAATTTGATAATAGTCTACCAGTAAGAAGCTTTGACGAACCAAGCGATTTGACTTAGAAAGATGAACAGTTTTAATTTCATCCTAGAGAAAAATACAGAACATTCTGAAATGGAAACAGAGCATTCTTCTGCGTGAAGACTTACCGTAACAGCACACATCCTGTGCATCCATGCAGGCGAAGTCTTCAGCTACAAAACCGTATATGTCAGAACATGTTTCTTGGCTAATACATTCTGAGTCTGTTTCTGGATGATGTACACACTCTAAATGGGAAATTAAGCTGAAATTAGGATTCAACAGTGCACATAAAAAAAAAAATAATAATAAGTAATAATATTTTGGATATAGTTAAAATAGAAAGAAATCAGATCATACATTGTCAGAAAACACAGTTATCTCATATTTTCGAAGACTCTCTCTCTCTCTCTCTCTCTCTCTCTCTCTCTCTCTCTCTCTCTCTCTCTCTCTCTCTCTCTCTCTCTCTCACACACACACACACACACACACACACAGAGAGAGAGAGAAAGAAAAAATTCTCTCTCATGTGTGTGTGTTTGTGTCTCTCACATAAGCATAAATATTATTTTGTTTATAACAATTCAATCACTTTATGTGTGTGTGGGTGTGCGTGTGCATGCTCTGTTCAGCGTAGCTGCTAGATTGCTAAATAAAACTAGGTATTATTTCACATTCAGTAAAATCGTTTTGCAATACAAAAGATGCAGATAGCTATATTGAGAGAGAGAGAGACAGACACAGAGAGTCAGAGAGAGAGAGAGACAGAGAGAGACAGAGAGAAAGAGAGAGAGAGAGAGAGAGAGAGAGAGAGAGAGAGAGAGAGAGAGAGAGAGAAAAGAGAGAGAGACAGAGAGAGAAAAAAGAAAGATCACAGAAGAAACAGAAGATAAAACGAAAAAGCAAGAAGTTCAAACAAGATAAAAAAAAAAAAAAAAGAATAAATAAATAATTATTTAATCAAATAGAAAATAGAAAAGTAATTCTTACCGTCAGGAGCTACAGCTGAAGAAAATAGATGTATCAGAAATTAGTTTATGTATGTATGTATGTATGTATGTAGATATATGAGTTTGTGTGTATTTATGTCTGCGTACTAATGTATTTATCTATAAAGGGCAAGTAGATCCAAAATTTAAGGTACATGGACAGATATATATATATATATATGGATAGATAGATGGATAGATAGAAAGATAGATAGATAGATAGACAAACTGACAAATGTACAGATATATAGATAGAGAGAATTTATGGAGAGAGAGAGAGAGAGAGAGAGAGAGAGAGAGAGAGAGAGAGAGAGAGAGAGAGAGAGAGAGAGAGAGAGAGAGAGAGAGAGAGAGAGAGAGAGAGAGAGAGAGAGAGAGAGAGAGAGAGAGAGAAGACGAAAAGAAGAAGAAGAAAAAGAAAGAATAAATAAAAGAAACAAAGAAACAAAGAAACAAACAAATAAATAAATAAGATCAAAAATTCTTACTCTCAGGAGCTTTAGCTGAAAAGGAAAATAGATGTATCAGAAATTAGATTTTATTTTATTTGTTAATTGTTAGACTGTGCTCAGAGACAATATTCGGGAACGCACTGGGAGAAGAGCACAAAGTGTAATAACAATCCGATAAAACCCCGCCAGATGCCGCTGACGAGACTCGAACCTATCGCTTAAAGTGTGAGGTTATCATTTTGCTGATTTAATAAATCATACAACTTCTAAAATTCATCTTTACAATTTTGTCACTAATAACAATGCCATCTAATTATCTCAGATCGGAAATTGGTATTTCAGTTCCTCTGGTTAAAACCGTTTCTTCCACTTTTACGATATGAATAGAGGCAAACGATGCGCTGAAATGATTGCCAATCACAAAACATCAAACTTGCCAATATATTTCTGCGTTAAATTCAAAGTCATTACATTTTAACATTAACTCAGATAATCCAGTAATGTTCCCTGTTAGTCTCTCTGTGTCTCAGTATTTTTCAAATGCTGTCTCAACAGAATCTATCAATGCACATGAAATCAGTATCAAGGAAAACTAAAATTGAGGTTTTTTTTTCAGATATACTGAATAAATAAAAAAAGAAGTCGTCTATATTTTCAACAAAATTGTTGTCTGTTTCCAAATGCATGGATAGATTTTAAAATGTAAGTCGGTATTATGTAAGTAACTATGTGTTTTTGTGGATGTATTAATCTAAATATCTCGATATATATATCTAATATTTCTTTATGCAGAAAATAAAATAATAATTATTTTTATCTTACTTGTTGGAGCAGCTGCAGGGAGAAATAAAAAAAAGAAATGCAAAAAAAAATTAGTTAAAAAGATGAGGTATACAAAAGAAAAATATTGATAATGTATGTATGTAGATATATGAGTTTGTGTGTATTTATGTCTGCGTACTAATGTATTTATATATAAAGGGCAAGTAGATCTAAATTTAAGGTACATGGACAGATATATATATATATATATATATATATATGGATAGATAGAAAGATAGATAGATAGATAGACAATCTGACAAATATACAGATATATAGATGAGAGAATTTATGGAGAGAGAGAGAGAGAGAGAGAGAGAGAGAGAGAGAGAGAGAGAGAGAGAGAGAGAGAGAGAGAGAGAGAGAGAGAGAGAGAGAGAGAGAGAGAGAGAGAGAGAGAGAGAGAGAGAGAGATCACCGAAAAAAAAAGAAATGCAAAACAAAAATTAGTTAAAAAGATCAGGTATACAAAAGAAAAATATTGTTAATGTATGTATGTATGTATGTAGATATATGAGTTTGTGTGTATTTATGTCTGCGTACTAATGTATTTATATATAAAGGGCAAGTAGATCTAAATTTAAGGTACATAGACAGATATATATATATATATATGGATAGATAGAAAGATAGATAGATAGATAGCCAAACTGACAAATATACAGATATATAGATAGAGAGAATTTATGGAGAGAGAGAGAGAGAGAGAGAGAGAGAGAGAGAGAGAGAGAGAGAGAGAGAGAGAGAGAGAGAGAGAGAGAGAGAGAGAGAGAGAGAGAGAGAGAGAGAGAGAGAGAGAGATCACCGAAGAAGAAGAAGAAAAAGAAAGAATAAATAAAAGAAACAAAGAAACAAAGAAACAAACAAATAAATAAATAAGATCAAAAATTCTTACTCTCAGGAGCTTTAGCTGAAAAGGAAAATAGATGTATCAGAAATTAGTTTTTATTTCATTTGTTAATTGTTAGACTCAGAGACAGAACTCGTGAACACACTGAGAGCACAAAGTGTAATAACAATCCGACAAACCCCGCCAGATGCCGCTGACGAGACTCGAACCTATCGCTTAAAGTGTGAGGTTATCATTTTTCAGATTTAATAAATCATACAACTTCTAAAATTCATCTTTACAATTTTGTCACTAATAAGAATGCAATCTAATTATCTCAGATCGGAAATTGGTATTTCAGTTCCTCTGGTTAAAACCGTTTCTTCCACTTTTACGATATGAATAGAGGCAAACGATGCGCTGAAATGATTGCCAATCACAAAACATCAAACTTGCCAATATATTTCTGCGTTAAATTCAAAGTCATTACATTTTAACATTAACTCAGATAATCCAGTAATGTTCCCTGTTAGTCTCTCTGTGTCTCAGTATTTTTCAAATGCTGTCTCAACAGAATCTATCAATGCACATGAAATCAGTATCAAGGAAAACTAAAATTGAGGTTTTTTTTCTCAGATATACTGAATAAATAAAAACAGAAGTCGTCTATATTTTCAACAAAATTGTTGTCTGTTTGCAAATGCATGGATAGATTTTAAAATGTAAGTCGGTATTATGTAAGTAACTATGTGTTTTTGTGGATGTATTAATCTAAATATCTCGATATATATATCTAATACTTCTTTATGCAGAAAATAAAATAATAATTATTTTTATCTTACTTGTTGGAGCAGCTGCAGGGAGAAATTCAAAAAAAGAAATGCAAAACAAAAATTAGTTAAAAAGATCAGGTATACAAAAGAAAAATATTGTTAATGTATGTATGTATGTATGTAGATATATGAGTTTGTGTGTATTTATGTCTGCGTACTAATGTATTTATATATAAAGGGCAAGTAGATCTAAATTTACGGTACATGGACAGATATATATATATATGGATAGATAGATGGATAGATACAAAGATAGATAGATAGATAGATAGACAAACTGACAAATATACAGATATATAGATAGAGAGAATTTATGGAGAGAGAGAGAGAGAGAGAGAGAGAGAGAGAGAGAGAGAGAGAGAGAGAGAGAGAGAGAGAGAGAGAGAGAGAGAGAGAGAGAGAGAGAGAGAGAGATCACCGAAGAAGAAGAAGAAAAAGAAAGAATAAATAAAATAAACAAAGAAACAAACAAATAAATAAATAAATAAATAAGATCAAAAATTCTTACTCTCAGGAGCTTTAGCTGAAAAGGAAAATAGATGTATCAGAAATTAGATTTTATTTTATTTGTTAATTGTTAGACTGTGCTCAGAGACAATATTCGGGAACGCACTGGGAGAAGAGCACAAAGTGTAATAACAATCCGATAAAACCCCGCCAGATGCCGCTGACGAGACTCGAACCTATCGCTTAAAGTGTGAGGTTATCATTTTGCTGATTTAATAAATCATACAACTTCTAAAATTCATCTTTACAATTTTGTCACTAATAAGAATGCAATCTAATTATCTCAGATCGGAAATTGGTATTTCAGTTCCTCTGGTTAAAACCGTTTCTTCCACTTTTACGATATGAATAGAGGCAAACTATGCGCTGAAATGATTGCCAATCACAAAACATCAAACTTGCCAATATATTTCTGCGTTAAATTCAAAGTCATTACATTTTAACATTAACTCAGATAATCCAGTAATGTTCCCTGTTAGTCTCTCTGTGTCTCAGTATTTTTCAAATGCTGTCTCAACAGAATCTATCAATGCACATGAAATCAGTATCAAGGAAAACTAAAATTGAGGTTTTTTTTCTCAGATATACTGAATAAATAAAAACAGAAGTCGTCTATATTTTCAACAAAATTGTTGTCTGTTTGCAAATGCATGGATAGATTTTAAAATGTAAGTCGGTATTATGTAAGTAACTATGTGTTTTTGTGGATGTATTAATCTAAATATCTCGATATATATATCTAATATTTCTTTATGCAGAAAATAAAATAATAATTATTTTTATCTTACTTGTTGGAGCAGCTGCAGGGAGAAATTCAAAAAAAGAAATGCAAAACAAAAATTAGTTAAAAAGATCAGGTATACAAAAGAAAAATATTGTTAATGTATGTATGTATGTAGATATATGAGTTTGTGTGTATTTATGTCTGCGTACTAATGTATTTATATATAAAGGGCAAGTAGATCCAAAATTTAAGGTACATGGACAGATATATATATATATATGGATAGATAGAAAGATAGATAGATAGATAGATAGACAAACTGACAAATATACAGATATATAGATAGAGAGAATTTATGGAGAGAGAGAGAGAGAGAGAGAGAGAGAGAGAGAGAGAGAGAGAGAGAGAGAGAGAGAGAGAGAGAGAGAGAGAGAGAGAGAGAGAGAGAGATCACCGAAGAAGAAGAAGAAAAAGAAAGAATAAATAAAAGAAACAAAGGAACAAACAAATAAATAAATAAATAAATAAGATCAAAAATTCTTACTCTCAGGAGCTTTAGCTGAAAAGGAAAATAGATGTATCAGAAATTAGATTTTATTTTATTTGTTAATTGTTAGACTGTGCTCAGAGACAATATTCGGGAACGCACTGGGAGAAGAGCACAAAGTGTAATAACAATCCGATAAAACCCCGCCAGATGCCGCTGACGAGACTCGAACCTATCGCTTAAAGTGTGAGGTTATCATTTTGCTGATTTAATAAATCATACAACTTCTAAAATTCATCTTTACAATTTTGTCACTAATAAGAATGCCATCTAATTATCTCAGATCGGAAATTGGTATTTCAGTTCCTCTGGTTAAAACCGTTTCTTCCACTTTTACGATATGAATAGAGGCAAACTATGCGCTGAAATGATTGCCAATCACAAAACATCAAACTTGCCAATATATTTCTGCGTTAAATTCAAAGTCATTACATTTTAACATTAACTCAGATAATCCAGTAATGTTCCCTGTTAGTCTCTCTGTGTCTCAGTATTTTTCAAATGCTGTCTCAACAGAATCTATCAATGCACATGGAATCAGTATCAAGGAAAACTAAAATTGAGGTTTTTTTTCTCAGATATACTGAATAAATAAAAACAGAAGTCGTCTATATTTTCAACAAAATTGTTGTCTGTTTGCAAATGCATGGATAGATTTTAAAATGTAAGTCGGTATTATGTAAGTAACTATGTGTTTTTGTGGATGTATTAATCTAAATATCTCGATATATATATCTAATATTTCTTTATGCAGAAAATAAAATAATAATTATTTTTATCTTACTTGTTGGAGCAGCTGCAGGGAGAAATAAAAAAAAGAAATGCAAAACAAAAATTAGTTAAAAAGATCAGGTATACAAAAGAAAAATATTGATAATGTATGTATGTAGATATATGAGTTTGTGTGTATTTATGTCTGCGTACTAATGTATTTATATATAAAGGGCAAGTAGATCCAAAATTTAAGGTACATGGACAGATATATATATATATATATATATATATATATGATAGATAGAAAGATAGATAGATAGATAGACAAACTGACAAATATACAGATATATAGATAGAGAGAATTTATGGAGAGAGAGAGAGAGAGAGAGAGAGAGAGAGAGAGAGAGAGAGAGAGAGAGAGAGAGAGAGAGAGAGAGAGAGAGAGAGAGAGAGAGAGAGAGAGAGATCACCGAAGAAGAAGAAGAAAAAGAAAGAATAAATAAAATAAACAAAGAAACAAACAAACAAACAAATAAATAAATAAGATCAAAAATTCTTACTCTCAGGAGCTTTAGCTGAAAAGGAAAATAGATGTATCAGAAATTAGATTTTATTTTATTTGTTAATTGTTAGACTGTGCTCAGAGACAATATTCGGGAACGCACTGGGAGAAGAGCACAAAGTGTAATAACAATCCGATAAAACCCCGCCAGATGCCGCTGACGAGACTCGAACCTATCGCTTAAAGTGTGAGGTTATCATTTTGCTGATTTAATAAATCATACAACTTCTAAAATTTATCTTTACAATTTTGTCACTAATAAGAATGCAGTCTAATTATCTCAGATCGGAAATTGGTATTTCAGTTCCTCTGGTTAAAACCGTTTCTTCCACTTTTACGATATGAATAGAGGCAAACTATGCGCTGAAATGATTGCCAATCACAAAACTTCGAATCTGCCAATATATTTCTGCGTTAAATTCAAAGTCATTACATTTTAACATTAACTCAGATAATCCAGTAATGTTCCCTGTTAGTCTCTCTGTGTCTCAATATCTTTCAAATGCTGTCTCAACAGAATCTATCAATGCACATGAAATCAGTATCAAGGAAAACTAAAATTGAGGTTTTTTTTCTCAGATATACCGAATAAATAAAAACAGAAGTCGTCTATATTTTCAACAAAATTGTTGTCTGTTTGCAAATGCATGGATAGATTTTAAAATGTAAGTCGGTATTATGTAAGTAACTATGTGTTTTTGTGGATGTATTAATCTAAATATCTCGATATATATATCTAATATTTCTTTATGCAGAAAATAAAATAATAATTATTTTTATCTTACTTGTTGGAGCAGCTGCAGGGAGAAATTCAAAAAAAGAAATGCAAAACAAAAATTTGTTAAAAAGATCAGTATACAAAAGAAACATATTGTTAATGTATGTATATGTATGTAGATATATGAGTTTGTGTGTATTTATGTTTGCGTACTAATGTATTTATATATAAAGGGCAAGTAGATCTAAATATAAGGTACATGGACAGATATATATATGTATAGATAGATAAGATATAGATAGATAGATAGACAAACTGACAAATATACAGATATATAGATAGAGAGAGAGAGAGAGAGAGAGAGAGAGAGAGAGAGAGAGAGAGAGAGAGAGAGAGAGAGAGAGAGAGAGAGAGAGAGAGAGAGAGAGAGAGAGAGCACCGAAGAAGAAGAAGAAAAAGAAAGAACAAAGAAAAGAAACAAAGGAACAAACAAATAAATAAATAATATCAAAAATTCTTACTCTCAGGAGCTTTAGCTGAAAAGGAAAATAGATGTATCAGAAATTAGATTTTATTTTATTTGTTAATTGTTAGACTGTGCTCAGAGACAATATTTGGGAACGCACTGGGAGAAGAGCACAAAGTGTAATAACAATCCGATAAAACCCCGCCAGATGCCGCTGACGAGACTCGAACCTATCGCTTAAAGTGTGAGGTTATCATTTTGCTGATTTAATAAATCATACAACTTCTAAAATTCATCT
The DNA here is from genome assembly GCA_012295275.1 of Chrysomallon squamiferum. Classification (NCBI taxonomy): domain Eukaryota; kingdom Metazoa; phylum Mollusca; class Gastropoda; order Neomphalida; family Peltospiridae; genus Chrysomallon; species Chrysomallon squamiferum. The sequence goes on along the minus strand of CM022668.1, from coordinate 4,918,506 downwards.
TTACAATTTTGTCACTAATAAGAATGCCATCTAATTATCTCAGATCGGAAATTGGTATTTCAGTTCCTCTGGTTAAAACCGTTTCTTCCACTTTTACGATATGAATAGAGGCAAACTATGCGCTGAAATGTTTGACAATCACAAAACTTCAAACTTGCCAATATATTTCTGCGTTAAATTCAAAGTCATTACATTTTAACATTAACTCAGATAATCCAGTAATGTTCCCTGTTAGTCTCTCTGTGTCTCAGTATTTTTCAAATGCTGTCTCAACAGAATCTATCAATGCACATGAAATCAGTATCAAGGAAAACTAAAATTGAGGTTTTTTTTCTCAGATATACTGAATAAATAAAAACAGAAGTCGTCTATATTTTCAACAAAATTGTTGTCTGTTTGCAAATGCATGGATAGATTTTAAAATGTAAGTCGGTATTATGTAAGTAACTATGTGTTTTTGTGGATGTATTAATCTAAATATCTCGATATATATATCTAATATTTCTTTATGCAGAAAATAAAATAATAATTATTTTTATCTTACTTGTTGGAGCAGCTGCAGGGAGAAATAAAAAAAAGAAATGCAAAACAAAAATTAGTTAAAAAGATCAGATATACAAAAGAAAAATATTGATAATGTATGTATATGTATGTAGATATATGAGTTTGTGTGTATTTATGTCTGAGTACTAATGTATTTATATATAAAGGGCAAGTAGATCTAAATTTAAGGTACATGGACAGATATATATATATATATATGTGGATAGATAGAAAGATAGATAGATAGATAGACAATCTGGCAAATATACAGATATATAGATAGAGAGAATTTATGGAGAGATATAGGAGATATAGATAGAGAGAGAGAGAGAGATTTATGGAGAGAGAGAGATAGATGTATATGTATATATGTATATATATGTATAGATGGATAGATAGATGGATACATAGAAAGATAGATAGATAGATAGAATTTATGGAGAGAGAGAGAGAGAGAGAGAGAGAGAGAGAGAGAGAGAGAGAGAGAGAGAGAGAGAGAGAGAGAGAGAGAGAGAGAGAGAGAGAGAGAGAGAGAGAGAGAGAGAGAGAGAGAGAGAGAGAGAGAGAGAGAGAGAGAGTTGTAATTTTTTCTTACGTAGTGCTTCGCAATCGTCTAACAGTTTTTTCAGACAGTCAATTTTTACTCGCATCATTTCAATTCTGAAAGATAAAAACAGTTTTTTTAACTTAAGAATATTTTATGTCACACGTGTCAGTTACAGCTTTCCAGGAAACAAAATGTCTCGTACAATTGACATTGCTTCATGTTAGAAAAACCTGTGAACTAACAATCAACTTTTAAAGTGGTTAATTGCACGTCAGAAGTGTTCGATGTTTGCAGAAATGTTTGGTATGAAAGTATTTGTGAACTAACTGAATGATGAATTCGTGCAAATGAAGAAAGTCCACTAATTCACTGAAAAGAATTCCAGAAATAAAAGTTTTCCCTGACCCCCTGAAAATGAGAAGAATTTCGACACCAACTTGAGTAATCAGTTTCAGATTGCAGCAAACATTTAGAGAACTCCTTAGTTTTATAACTTTGCTCTACGTGGAAAGGAGAAACACTAAAACTGTAAGTGATTACATTTAAACTCTCTAAATGAACGAATATTTTAAATAATGAAAGTTGATTCTGAGAAATGTTGGAGCAAGATACCGCATTCTCATTTTTTATGATGAAGGTTTTCTACAAATATACTTGCTTTCAAAAGCCTGTTTACTCATTTTGATTTGCATTATTTCACATTTTTCTAATAAAATGATTTCCAGGCTGTGGCCATGATACAATAAAGCCCCAAAACTGCCTACTGGAACCTCGTTCATTTCTTAACATTTATATCTTGTAAATGCATTTTATAATCAGGTGTGTTCACTTCAACTGTATTTTACTACTAAGCTAAAACTATTACCCCTGACATTATTTTTCTATGTTGCAGCTAGAATCTTGCAGTGTAATTTTGACTTGAGATCACTTATCAAGGAAATGATAAAATATTTGAAATTCTCATCAAATTAGGTTTCCAGTGACATGGAAGTTAATCAACATTACCCGACTACCTGTGAAAAGCAATATTTCCAAAACTACTGCTCAGACTGAACTAATATTTGAGATTTTTTCTACTTATGTTAAATCGAAATTACATACCAGCAAACTCAATGTGTACCTATGTTATTGTGGTTTCTTTTTATTCATTTATTTGTTTGTTCGTTCGTTTGTCTATTTATTTATTTAGTTGCTTATTTATTTATTTATTTATTTATTTATTTATATGATTTTATTCTTATTAATTTAATAGATAAAAAATAACTTACTTCTGACTACAGCTTTCAGCCGATCCCTCACGTCCCCACCCCCAGTCTTCAAGGTGTGACTCTGCTACAATCAGACTTGATAGAACCAACAGACAAATAATCAGAACAGATTTCATTTTCAGTCTTTTCTCTGTATTGTAGTCAGTATTTTGACGAGCTCTGTGAACACTGGAAATGTGAGACTTATAAACTATTTTATTTGTCAACGTGTACAGTGGAAAAATACCACGTAGATTTTAAAAATATAAAATTAAGTTTTGTTTTTCTACTCCCTGGAGATTTAGACCTTTCATCATTCAATTTAATACCAGTTTGTTATTGTAAACGTCTTTCATTTTCTGTTTACTTTCAGACTCCCATCGTTTCTCTATCGATCACCTGGAACGAGATAAACAGTGAGTAACAGCAGCGAAAAAATCAACAGTAGAAAACAACTCTTCTAATATTCTTACAATTTATTTATTAATTTAGTTTTAGTTTTAGTATTAATTATAATTTCTATTTAATATTATTTGATTTACTTACTTGTAATTCTTTTTTTTTTTTATTATTGTTGTTTTTGTTGTTATTGTTGTTGTTGTTATTATTATTATTATTATTATTTTTTTTTTTTTTTTTTTTATATATTATTATTATATATGGTCCTAGTACTAAATTTTTATTTGTGTTAAAGAAATACCATCTCTTTCCGCTTCATTGTCTTTCTTCTCATAAATTTATATTTGTGTTAAAGAAACACTTTATCTTTTATCTTCATTATTATTATTATTATTATTATTATTATTATTATTATTATTATTATTATTATTATTTTAATAGATAAAATCTAAATAACTTAAATTTGACTACAGCTTTCAAGGTGTGACTTAGCTACAATCAAACACATTAGAACAACACACAAATAATCAGAAAATATTTAATTTTCAGTTTTTTATATTTCCTGTAGTGACGACTTTGTCGAACTGTGTGAATAATGGAAATGTGAGATTTGCCAGTGTTTGTTTCTAGTCGACTAATAGATAAAAAATAACTTACTTCTGCCTACAGCTTTCAGTCGATCTCTGATACCCCCACCCCCAGTGTTCAAGGTGTGACTCTGCTACACTCAGACATGATAGAACCAACACACAAATAATCAGAAAATATTTCATTTTCAGCTTTTTTCTCTTTCTTGTAGTGACGACTTTGTCTAACTATGGGAATAATGGAAATGTGAGATTTACAATTGTTTGTTTATTTCGACTACGTGTACAGAGTGAAATAAAAATTCAACTAAATGTTTTGTTCTGTTTTTATTTGCTCGAGAGCAGCATGTGCCATTTTCTAATTTCATTGAAAGCTGTTACAGACGATAAATATTAATTGTTCTCTGTTTATATTCAGCCACCCATCACTTTTGTTTTGATTGTCTTGTGCGGGATATAACAGAGTAAACAACTGAAGAAAATCGATCGTAAAGCGATACGCTTCAAACATTTCGACGTTTCATTTATTGATTTATTTGTTTATTTCATTTTCCTTTAATTTTAGTATCTTATTTATTATTATTTTATTTACTGTATTCTTATTGTTATTGTTATTGGTCTGTTTATTATGTGTCTGTTTGTACAGCTGTCTCTTCATCTGTCAGTGTCTATGTCTTTGTATCGCAGGCGATCGGGGTACACGTTTTCTTAATGTAGTTTACTTATAGTTTATTTGGAGAGAGAGAGAGAGAGAGAGAGAGAGAGAGAGAGAGAGAGAGAGAGAGAGAGAGAGAGAGAGAGAGAGAGAGAGAGAGAGAGAGAGAGAGAGAGAGAGAGAGAGAGAGAGAGAGAGAGAGAGAGAGAGAGAGAGAGAGAGAGAGAGAGAGAGAGAGAGAGAGAGAGAGAGAGAGAGTAACTATTTTAATGGCTTTTCTATTTTCTTCTCTAATTGTCCTTTTTGCTGTGTTGATCATCCAGATCTCCACAAATTTTGTGTAAGTCTGGCATTATTATACAGGTGTTTTCTTTAACGTCCGCCCAGCCGCAAGATGACGTGAAACGCTCGGTTTCAATTTGCTAATTTTTAAACATGAATTGTCAGGACTCTTTCGATGAGGACGGATATTAAATTTATCTTGTACCATATATCACTTAGATCAAAGAAATAATTATTAAATTTTAAATTTGGCAGATAAAAAGGGAGGAATGTTTTAAAATGTTTAAAATGGTATATTTCGTTTAAGAATGTTTTTCGTGAAATGTTAGATGCTTTTTTCTCCTTCGTATATTCTGAGAAAGGATTTCTACTAAATCATTTTAAATAGGTTCAGAAATAGTTTGTACAGTAGTATAGGTTCAGAAGTATCTTGTTCTGTTTATAGTTTTAAAATACTTTATGCATGTAAATAAATCTACATACATAGATATATACCTAGATTAAGCATATTTTTCTTTTCACTACCTGATGTATTAAAATAATAATTTTTATTATTTATTTATCTATATTTTTGTTGTTGTTTCTCTTTGAAGTTCCTCTTCCAGGTAAGATACAAATATCTTGTGTTAATTTAGTTTCTGCATGAAAAATACATGAAACAGATATTTATATCAGTTCATGCACAAAAACACATACTCTTATCAAACATACATACATACGTACATACATTAATACAAAAATACATACGTTCATAGACACAGATATTTTTTTTTCGCTTAAAGCATGTTTACATATGCGTTCTTTTTCCTCTTTACTATTATTTTTATAATTTCATTTAATTTTTATTCATCTGGCCGAACTTTTATATCATCCATAGATATTTCTCCCTTACACATTATTCCGCTTTTAAGTAAAATGATTCAGACAGAGAGACGAAAAAAGAAGTATATATAGATAGAATCAGAGAGAAAGTAACTTTCTCTCTTAATGATTTTTTTTCTCACTAATTTTTCCTCTATGACTTCAGCTGTCTATGTGCGTGTGCGTGTGAGTGTGTGTGTGTCTCAGAGAGAGAGAGAGAGAGAGAGATACTAATTTTCTTTCTTGTCTGTATGAATCATGCAGACCCACATTCACAATGAGACAGGTGTCTCCTTTGACGTCCGTCCAGCTAGATGACATAATAATATTTGTAATATGCAAAAGACTAAAAATATATCTCATGCATTAGAAAACCTTTTTACATTTAGCCTTGTTTCTGAGGTCTTTTATTTCTGTTTTATATTATAGTTGGTATAACGAATCTTCTTTTTCTTTTTTTTTTTTTTTTTTTTTTTTTTTTTTTTTTTTTAAATAATTTTCTTTGTATTCCCATGTAGATACATACACAGTATTTTAATATAAATATGGATACATATATGCATATATACAAACACAGAAACGTATATTCATCTATTTGTACATAAACTGATATATAATAAATGAATTTTATCGCACTTACATTTGACGTTATAACATAATTGTGTTTATAATATGCAAAGCACTAAAAATGTATTTTATTTAGTAGAAAATTTGGTTAAAATTGATATATTTTATTTCTTTTATATTGTAGCACGTACAATGAGTAAGTTTTTCTTTTCTTTTAATAATTTTTCCGTTGTACTGTACAGGTACAGAGAGTATTTAAACATAATCATACATAAATATACATGCATACATACATACATATATACAAACACACAAATGTACGTTGATGCATTTGTACATAAACTGATGCACAATCAATCAATTTAAATTTGACATTTGACAGTATAAAACAATAATGTTTATAACATGCAAAACACTAAACAAATATTTTATTCATTGGAAACGTTTTTTACAATTCAGAATTGTTTCTGGTGTATTTTATTTTTATTTTATATTGTAGCACCTACAACGATTGAGTATTACTTTTTAAAAATAATTTTCTCCGTATTACTATGCTGATATATACACAGTATTTAAACATAAACATGGATAAATATACATATAAATAAATATATACATACATACATACATACATACATGTCTATCCACCCGATTTCATTCTACGTTCTACCTACATGCCCATCCATTCATCTATCTCTATTGCGATAGAAATATCGATTTAATATTTATTTATTTATTTATTTATTTTTTGTAAGTTTTCTCTATTCAGTGCCAATCCAAAAACAGGCAGCTGAAAACAGATCAGAAAAAAATATATATACTGTTATCTGTAATAAAATAAACTTTGAACTACAATAAAATATATATTTACCTATAACAAAATATACTTTTGCCTGTAACAAAAGAATGTTTTACTTGTAACAAAATATACTGTTACCTGTAATAAAATATACTCTTACCTATAATAAAATAAACTTTTACTTGTAATAAAATAAATGTTTACCTGTACAAGAATATACTTTTACCTGTAATAAAATATACATGCAGATGTAATAAAACATATTTTTACTTGTGAAAAAAAAAGACAAGAAAAAAAGAAAATCCCCCCCCCATTGATGCTTTTACCTATAATAAAATATATCTTCATCAGCGGTACTTGTATTTGTTTTTATTAGTATTAAATTGTTGACGTTTTGCTGTAATTATTCATATATCGTGAGATATCATTATTTTATGTTTTTTCAATTGTTGAAAATTCTGCAATTCTACGACATACATGATTATAGTGTGGTAGCAGTAATAGTAAATAGTGTCTTCAGTTATAACAGTAGTAATGTTGCAGTAGTAGTAATATAGAAGTAATGCAGAAATTGTATAAATAGTTGTAGCAGTATAAGTAGTGGTAACAGTAGTAATAGCTGTAGTAGTAGTAGTAATAAGACTAATGTTAGCGCTGGTGGTGGTGTTTGTGTTGATAGTACTAGTAGTAGTAGTGGAATTAGTGGCGACAGCATCAATAGAATGATAAACGTTACTAACAGCGCCATCTGGCGAGAGAAGACCCTAGCAGCATCCTGACAGTTGTTACTTTATTTCTAGAGCTGCATTTAGACATCAGCTGAAAAATCTACTGCAAGCTTAGAGTCTTGCAATGAGTAAGACGCTGTAAGATTTCAGTTTAGTTATCACACAAATTTATTATGTGTTAGCACTCAAGACAATGGGCCTGTAAAGATTTCTATTGTTTAGGACGTCACCATGTTTATAACTCACCCTGATTATTTCCTGTGTTCCTAATGCAACTTTACCATATCGATTAAGAAACAGATCACATTAGTAATTTGGAATTAAATTAACAATACAATACATTAAAGCAGTTTGTTTAAACTGCCTCTGCTCTAATTATTATTATTTCCTAAATTTAGTTTTGCTGATGATGTTGCAAATAATATATATTTCCTTGTGAAAATAACTGTTTTCGATATTGTGTACATTTCTTAGTAGCCTAATTATAAGATAGTGTGTCAGTTTTTACACATAAATGATAAGCAAATAAGTTTCAGAAAATAATTATTGTCACTAATTTAATATTGCTTTAAAAAAATAAAATATAATAATAATAATAATAATAATAATACATTTTCAAACTAAAACCATACTAAATGATTGAATCAAAACATTTAAAAATTACAACAAACAGAAATAAAATGTTTACATTTTTATTGAATTCTTATAATTAACATGAGTGAATGTTCTTTCTCGGGTTTGTCTTCTAGTCCATGTCTGAAAACAAAACAGTAAAATTAGAAAATGTAAATATATGTATGACATTAAGTTCTGTCACCTCAGTAACAGAACTGAAAGGCGAGCTTGTAACGTTTTACAAAATAAAATAAATGTCTTTGTCAAAGTCAAATATGGTAACTGATGACTTTGGTAATTGTCTACGACAGTGAAGCTTTAATTTCTTTCTAGACGAAAATATTGAACACTCTGAAATGGTGAATGAGAATTACGCGGACGTGAAAGGAAACATATAAATACTCTCCGTTCAGTTAACGAAGACTTACTATAGCAGCACACTTCGTTTGGATCCGCGCAGGTGTAATTTTCAGTTACTTCGCCACTATTGGTAGTGCAGTCTTCTTGAGTACTACATGCAGAATCTGCTGCAGAATGATCTCCACAGGCTAAAAGGAAAAATAGGTTGAAACTAGGTTTCATCAATGAACATCAAAACCTAAAAATAACAATAATAATAATTCTGATGATAGATAAAATAGAAGAAAATCATGCACTGTAAGAGAGAGAGAGAATTTTTTCACAAACTGAATTGAACAATGTCAGAGGATAACCCAGACAGTGACACATGTGGGTAGAAGACAGAAGGTAGAAACGAACAAGCAAACAAACAAAACAACAAGAACACAGAAGAAAGAATAAGTAAATAAGTTAATAAATAAAAAATTAATTAATTAATTAACAAACAAAAGTATATAAAAACTAAAAAAGTAATTCTTTGCCTCAGTAGCTTCAACTGAAGGAAAATAGATATGTCAGAAAATAGTTTTTATTTTATTTATTAACAGAACAAGGAAACAAGAAAGCGAAAGACTTAGAGTAAGAAAAAAAAGAGAGAGAGAGAGAGAGAGAGAGAGAGAGAGAGAGAGAGAGAGAGAGAGAGAGAGAGAGAGAGAGAGAGAGAGAGAGAGAGAGATCACCGAAAGAAGAAGAAGAAAAAGAAAGAATAAATAAAATAAACAAACAAATAAACAAACAAATAAATAAATAAATAAATAAATAAATAAAAACAAAAATTCTTACTCTCAGGAGCTTTAGCTGAAAAGGAAAATAGATGTATGAGAAATTAGTTTTTATTTTATTTGTTAATTGTTAGACTCAGAGACAGAACTCGTGAACACACTGAGAGCACAAAGTGTAATAACAATCCGACAAACCCCGCCAGATGCCGCTGACGAGACTCGAACCTATCGCTTAAAGTGTGAGGTTATCATTTTGCTGATTTAATAAATCATACAACTTCTAAAATTCATCTTTACAATTTTGTCACTAATAAGAATGCCATTTAATTATCTCAGATCGGAAATTGGTATTTCAGTTCCTCTGTTTAAAACCGTTTCTTCCACTTTTACGATATGAATAGAGGCAAACTATGCTCTGAAATGATTGCCAATGACAAAACTTCGAATCTGCCAATATATTTCTGCGTTAAGTTCAATGTCATTACGTTTTAACATTAACTCAGATAATACAGAAATGTTTCCTGTTAGTCTCTCTGTGTCTCAGTATTTTTCGAATGCTGTTTCAACAGAATCTATCAATGCACATGGAATCAGTATCAAGGATAACTAAAAATGATTTTTTCAGATGTACTGAATAAATAAAAAAAGAAGTCGTCTATATTTTCAACAAAATTGTTGTCTGTTTGCAAATGCATGGATAGATTTTAAAATGTAAGTCGGTATTATGTAAGTAACTATGTGTTTTTGTGGATGTATTAATCTAAATATCTCGATATATATATCTAATATTTCTTTATGCAGAAAATAAAATAATAATTATTTTTATCTTACTTGTTGGAGCAGCTGCAGGGAGAAATTCAAAAAAAGAAATGCAAAACAAAAATTAGTTAAAAAGATCAGGTATACAAAAGAAAAATATTGTTAATGTATGTATGTATGTAGATATATGAGTTTGTGTGTATTTATGTCTGCGTACTAATGTATTTATATATAAAGGGCAAGTAGATCCAAAATTTAAGGTACATGGACAGATATATATATATATATATATATGTATATATAGATAGATAGATGGATAGATAGAAAGATAGATAGATAGATAGACAAACTGACAAATATACAGATATATAGATAGAGAGAATTTATGGAGAGAGAGAGAGAGAGAGAGAGAGAGAGAGAGAGAGAGAGAGAGAGAGAGAGAGAGAGAGAGAGAGAGAGAGAGAGAGAGAGAGAGAGATACCGAAGAAGAAGAAGAAAAAGAAAATAAATAAAATAAAATAAACAAACAAACAAACAAATAAATAAATAAATAAATAAATAAGATCAAAAATTCTTACTCTCAGGAGCTTTAGCTGAAAAGGAAAATAGATGTATCAGAAATTAGATTTTATTTTATTTGTTAATTGTTAGACTGTGCTCAGAGACAATATTCGGGAACGCACTGGGAGAAGAGCACAAAGTGTAATAACAATCCGATAAAACCCCGCCAGATGCCGCTGACGAGACTCGAACCTATCGCTTAAAGTGTGAGGTTATCATTTTTCTGATTTAATAAATCGTACAACTTCTAAAATTCTTCTTTACAATTTTGTCATTAATAAGAATGCCATCTAATTATCTCAGATCGGAAATTGGTATTTCAGTTCCTGTGGTTAAAACCGTTTCTTCCACGTTTACGATATGAATAGAGGCAAACTCTGCTGTGAAATGATTGCCAATGACAAAACATCAAACTTGCCAATATATTTCTGCGTTAAATTCAAAGTCATTACATTTTAACATTAACTCAGATAATCCAGTAATGTTCCCTGTTAGTCTCTCTGTGTCTCAGTATTTTTCAAATGCTGTCTCAACAGAATCTATCAATGCACATGAAATCAGTATCAAGGAAAACTAAAATTGAGGTTTTTTTTTCTCAGATATACTGAATAAATAAAAAAAGAAGTCGTCTATATTTTCAACAAAATTGTTGTCTGTTTGCAAATGCATGGATAGATTTTAAAATGTAAGTCGGTATTATGTAAGTAACTATGTGTTTTTGTGGATGTATTAATCTAAATATCTCGATATATATATCTAATATTTCTTTATGCAGAAAATAAAATAATAATTATTTTTATCTTACTTGTTGGAGCAGCTGCAGGGAGAAATAAAAAAAAAAAAATGCAAAACAAAAATTAGTTAAAAAGATCAGGTATACAAAAGAAAAATATTGTTAATGTATGTATGTATGTAGATATATGAGTTTGTGTGTATTTATGTCTGCGTACTAATGTATTTATATATAAAGGGCAAGTAGATCCAAAATTTAAGGTAGATGGACAGATATACATATATATATACATATATATATATATATATATATATATGGATATGATAGATATAGATAGATAGATAGATAGACAAACTAACAAATATACAGATAATAGATAGATATAGATAGATAGATAGACAAACTAACAAATATACAGATATATAGATAGACAGAATTTATGGAGAGAGAGAGAGAGAGAGAGAGAGAGAGAGAGAGAGAGAGAGAGAGAGAGAGAGAGAGAGAGAGAGAGAGAGAGAGAGAGAGAGAGAGAGAGAGAGAGAGAGAGAGAGAGAGAGAGAGAGAGAGAGAGAGAGAGAGAGAGAGAGAGAGAGAGAGAGAGAGTTGTAATTTTTACTTACGTAGTGCTTCGCAATCGTCTAACAGTTTTTCCAGACAGTCAATTTTCACTCGCATCATTTCAATTCTGAAAGATAAAAACAGTTTTTTTAACTGAAGAATATTTTATGTCACACGTGTCAGTTACAGCTTTCCAGGAAACAAAATGTCTCGTACAATTGACATTGCTTCATGTTAGAAAAACCTGTGAACTAACAATCAACTTTTAAAGTGGTTAATTGCACGTCAGAAGTGTTCGATGTTTGCAGAAATGTTTGGTATGTGAGTATTTGTGAACTAACTGAATGATGAATTCGTGGAAATGAAGAAAGTCCACTAATTCACTGAAAAGAATTCCAGAAATAAAAGTTTTCCCTGACCCAATGAAAAAGAGAAGAATTTCGGCACCAACTTGAGTAATCAGTTTCAGATTGCAGCAAACATTTAGAGAACTCCTTAGTTTTATAAATTTGCTCTACGTGGAAAGGAGAAACACTAAGACTGTAAGTGATTACATTTAAACTCCCTAAATGAACGAATATTTTAAATAATAAAAGTTCCTTCTGAGAAATGTTGCAGCCAGATACCGCATTCTCATTTTTTATGATGAAGGTTTTCTACAAATATACTTGCTTTCAAAAGCCTGTATATTCATTCTGATTTGCATTATTTGACATTTTTCTAATAAAATGATTTCCAGGCTGTGGCCATGATACAATAAAGCATCAAAACTGCCTACTGGAACCTCGTTCATTTGTTAACATTTATATCTTGTAAATGCATTTTATTGTCAGGTGTGTTCACTTCAACTGTATTTTACTTCTAAGCTAAAACTATTACCCCTGACATTCTTTTTCTATGTTGCAGCTAGAATCTTGCAGTGTAATTTTGACTTGAGATCACTCATCAAGGAAATGATAAAATATTTGAAATCCTCATCAAATTAGGTTTCCAGTGACATGAAGTTAATCAACATTACCCGACTACCTGTGAAAAGCAATATTTCCAAAACTACTGCTCAGATTGAACTAATATTTGAGATTTTTTCTACTTATGTTAAATCGAAATTACATACCAGCAAAGTCAATGTGTACCTATGTTATTGTGGTTTCTTTTTTTATTTATTTGTTTGTTCGTTCGTTTGTTTGTTTATTTTTATTTATTTTATTTATTTATTTATTTATTTATTTATTTATTTATTTATTTATTTATTTATTAATGATTTTATTATTATTATTTTAATAGATAAAAAATAACTTACTTCTGACTACAGCTTTCATCCGATCCCTCATGTCCCCACCCCCAGTGTTCAAGGTGTGACTCTGCTACAGTCAGACCTGATAGAAGCAACAGACAAATAATCAGAACAGATTTCATTTTCAGTCTTTTGTCTGTATTGTAGTCAGTATTTTGACGAGCTCTGTGAACACTGGAAATGTGAGACTTATAAACTATTTTATTTGTCAACGTGTACATTGGAAAAATACCACGTAGATTTTACAAATATTTAATTAAGTTTTGTTTTTCTACTCCCTGGAGATTTATACCTGTGATCTTTCAATTTAATACCAGTTTGTTATTGTAAACGTCTTTCATTTTCTGTTTACTTTCAGACACCCATCGTTTTTCTATCGATCACCTGGAACGAGATAAACAGTAAGTAACAGCAGCGAAAAAATCAACAGTAGAAAACAACTCTTCTAATATTCTTACAATTTATTTATTAATTTAGTTTTAGTTTTAGTAATAATTATAATTTCAATTTAATATTATTTGATTTACTTACTTCTAATTCTTTTTTTATTTATTATTGTTGTTGTTTTTGTTATTATTATTATTATCATTATTATTATTCTTATTATTATTATTATTATTATTATTATTATTATTATTTTATTTTATTTTATTTTATTTTTTATATTATTATTATATTTCGTCCTAGTACTAAATTTTTTGTTTGTGTTTCCGCTTCATTGTCTTTCTTCTCATAAATTTATATTTGTGTTAAAGAAACACTTTATCTTTTATCTTCATTATTATTATTATTATTATTATTATTATTATTATTATTATTATTATTACTATTATTAATAGATAAAAACTAAATAACTTAGTTTTGACTACAGCTTTCCAGGTCTGACTTAGCTACAATCAGACATGTTAGAACCAACACACAAATAATCAGAAAATATTTCATTTTCAGCTTTTTCTCATTCCTGTAGTCATGACTTTGTCGAACTGTGTGAATAATGGAAATGTGAGATTTACAATTGTTTGTTTATTTCGACTACGTGTACAGAGTGAAATAAAAGTTTAACTAAATGTTTTGTTCTGTTTGGATTCGCTCGAGAGCAGCGTGTGCCATTTTGTAATTTCATTGAAAGGTGTTACAGACGATAAATATTAATCGTTCTCAGTTTATATTCAGCCACCCATCACTTTTGTTTTGATTGTCTTGTGCGGGATATAACAGAGTAAACAACTGAAGAAAATCGATCGTAAAGCGATACGCTTGAAACATTTCGACGTCTTATTGATTGATTTATTTGTTTATTTCATTTTACTTTAATTTTAGTATCTTATTTATTATTATTTTATTTACTTTCTTCTTATTGTTATTGTTACTGGTCTGTTTATTGTTTGTCTGTTGCTACAGCTGTCTCATCTGTCAGTGTCTATGTCTTTGTATCGCATGCGATCGGGGTCTGTGTTTTTGTAGTTTATCGAGAGAGAGAGATCAGGGTAGAGAGAGAGAGAGAGAGAGAATGTAGTTTAGAGAGAGAGAGAGAGAGAGAGAGAGAGAGAGAGAGAGAGAGAGAGAGAGAGAGAGAGAGAGAGAGAGAGAGAGAGAGAGAGAGAGAGAGAGAGAGAGAGAGAGAGAGAGAGAGAGAGAGAGAGAGAGAGAGAGAGAGAGAGAGAGAGAGAGAGAGAGAGAGAGAGAGAGAGAGAGAGTAACTATTTTAATGGCTTTTCTATTTTCTTCTCTAATTTTCCTTTTATACTGTGTTGAGCAGCCAGATCTCCGGCACTGTTATACAGGTGTTTCCTTTAACGTCCGCCCAACTTCTCTTCAGTTAGATGACGTGAAATGCTCAGTTTCAATTTGCTAATTTTGAAATATGAATCGTCAGGACTCTTTCGATGAGGACAGATACTAAATTTATCTTGTACCATATATCACTTAGATAAAAAAATAAAAAAAAAATATTAAATTTTAAATTCGGCAGATAAAAAGCGAGAAATGTTTTAAAATGTTTTGAAATGGTATATTTCGTTTAAGAATGTTCTTCGTGAAATGTTAGATGTTTTTTTCCTCCTTGGTATGTTTTGAGAAAGGATTGCTACTAAATAATTTTAAATAGGTTCAGAAATATTTTGTACAGTAGTTTAGGTTCAAAAATATATTGTACTGTTTATAGTTTTAAAATACCTTATGCATGTAAATAAATGTACATACATAAATATATACGTACATTAAAAATATTTTTCTTTTGTATATCTGATATACATACATATATACCTACATTAAAAATATTTCTCTTTTCACTATCTGATGTATTCAAATAATAATTTTTATTTTTTATTTATTTATATTTTTTTTCTTGTTGTTGCTTCTCCTCGAAGTTCCTATTCCAGATAAGATACAAATATCTTGTGTTAATTTAGTTTCTGCATGAAAAATACATGAAACTCGTCCAGATATTTAGATGTGTGAATGCACATAAACACATATTCTTATCAAACATACATACAAACATACATACATAAATACGAACATAGATACCTATATACCAAAACATTTTTTTTCCCTTAAAGCATTTATTTTTATAATTTCATTTAATTTTTGTTCATCTGGCCGAAGTTGTTCTTTATATCATCCATAGATATTTCTCCCTTACACATTATTCCAATTTTAAGTCAAATGATTCAGAGAGGTGTTAGAGAAAGAAGTATATAAAGATAGAATCAGAGAGAAAGTAACTTTCTCTTTCAATGAGTTTTTTCCTCTCTAATTTTTCTTTCAGTTTGTGTGGATGAACAAGGAAAATCTTCCGAGTGTCTGTCAGTACAAAGCTGTGTGTGTAACACTGGCTCTGTAACTGTTGACTACGGCTGCGCGGGGAACATCTGACGTGTGCTGCTGTGGTAACCTTATGTAACTGATTCAAATAATACAGATGTTTCCTTTGACGTCCGTCTAACTTCTATTCAACAAGATCACGGGAACTGTTCTATTTCTAATAATGAATTTAAAAAGTTTTCCCACTATTTATTTATGTATCGGAACTATTTCCAGGACGGTAGTTCTAAAATGTATCTGTTATCATATTTCACATTCAGTATTTTTCTTAAAATTATTTATTTTAACATTTATACCTAGACGCTGACACACAATCATGTAATTAGTAGGAACGATATTTTTAACTGGATTTGGAGAAGAGAGGATATAATTAGGATCAGCTATAAACATGCTGAGGTCCTCAACTACAGACATCTTTATGGGTCCAATTTCTTTAGCAGTAACATATAACAAACTTGTGTCATAATTAAACTGAAATGCTACACACTCTTACAGGAGGTGACTCCCTAAGCATACAGTAGATTTTACAGCTCATACTTACATTCATCCCACATGATGATGATGATGATGATGATAATAAAAAATAATAATAATAATAATAATAATAATAATAATAATAATAATAATAATAATAATAATAATACAAAATTATAATGTTAATATTACGTACTTTTAACTTTAGCAAATTAAGACGCACAAAACGTAACATCTGCCAACAGACTGATGTTGCTCTAGCAGCATGGAACTTAGATACATATCGTATTGTTTTAAACAAACATCTAAGCACACACGCAATGGCGCATGGTCTCCCGGTGAGAACTGATGTATAACTGTAAGTTATCACAAGTCAATCAGGTACACTCTACATGACGTGTCTCTTGTCTGTGAACTAAAATGCAAACACGCAGAATACGTAACATCTGTCAAGTAAAGTTAATTGTGTGCTAGCAGCATGGGTCTCAGATCAGTGCATACATCAGTGCTTACATTTTTATTATTGGTTAAAAACAAACTCTTGCACACGCACACAGGCACACATGCACGTGTCCCCACGTACACAGAGAAACATGCCGCAGCCTACGTGACGTGTTTGTGTTGTTTGTCCTGTCTCTTCGTGTGTTTTTTGTTCAGTTGTCTAGAACTTTAATAGTACAAACTAGTGAAGGTTAGACGTAACTGTTTTTTGGACATAGATCAAGTTTGGTTAAGAGGATTAATATTTGAGTGTTATTTTATTCCATTCCATTTTATATTTTATTTATCTCCTTTCAAATTTTATTTCTTTGTTTTTCATTCGTTCGTCCATACAGTAATTCACTCATTCATTTATCAAGGTTATTAGTCATTTCATTTATAATTTCCAAAAATATTTTAGTATACATCCTTGGAAACGCACAAAAACACATACCTACATATAAACGTACACACATTCCTAAGTACACACGCCTACATGAATACATACATCTTTGTAAAATATTCAATGATGCATGAATTTTGTCTTTCATCACACTTAAATAATAATAATAATAACAATAGTAATAATAACAATAATAATAATAATAATAATAATAATAATAACAATAACAAACAATTTCTCTTTTTTCTGTGTTTCAAGGTCTTCCTAATAACTCTAAAACAAACAAACAAAAAATAGTAAAATAATAATTTAAAAAAAAGACCAAATAAACAAAATATAACGACGATTAATGTCTTAATTATTTATTAAAGGAATATATAATAGTTTAATAGGTTTATAAGTACAATAATACTTAGAGCGTTATTTTGTCGATACACCGGACACCTGCAGCGACAGTGACCTCACAATTGTTGCGCAAAACTTAACTTACGGGCCCTGTTTAATTCTTTTTTTAAAGTTGCAAAAAATAATATGCTTAATTTACAAATATAGAATAGTGGGGGGGAAGACAATAACAAACGTAACTTCAACCAAATCGTAGATAGTTTATACGAGTGGTAAATGTCCCCATCTCACCACACTATGCAACATTTCCTTGTAGATGACCTTGTAACAAGTTTACTGTTATTTTACGTCATCGAATCCGGATCGATGCACTTCGGTAACTGCTTCACAACAATTTCATTCACGCCCTTTTTCACATTTGCTTCAGCGAGTCGACACACTTCGGCTCGATCTGAATAGACGTTAACTTTCTTTATGACACATTCTGAAGAAGACAGGGTTAATGCTTACATAGTTTCCTGATTGCGAATTCAAATCTCGTTTTATCTCGGAGGTTCGAAATAAAGTTTATAAAGCGATGATGAATAATAAAATTATCTATCTATCTATCTATCCGCCTATCTTTCTATCTATCTATCTATCTATCTATCTATCTATCTATCTATCTATCTATATATGTATCTATCTATCTATCTAGGCCTAGGCCTATCGTTTTGTTTATCGTGTTTATGTCACATTATAAACAACTGACTACATTATGCTAAGTAGATACACACACGAATGTCAAAATGTTCGAAAGTAAATTCATTTATTTATTCATTTTATTTATGGCCCGGATTGAGTTCCCAACATGTGAATTTTTAAAATTAGTTTTATTTGTTGTATTCTTGATTTTGGGCTTGAGGTCTGAAAGAGGTTCTTGCTTTTTTTTTTTTTTTTTTTTTTTTTTTTTTGGATTTATATATATATATATATATATATATATATTATTATTATTATTATTATTATTATTATTATTAATAATGTTTTTGTTTGTTTTTCGAAATTCATGTATTTGTAAACTGTAAAGTTTCATAATACAGATGCCGGACCAATTATCCGGACTCCTTGGGGAGTTTTATAAAAACATAAAGAAAATTGACGATACACAACTGTGGCGACTCGACATGTAAACAATGCGGCGAGTGAATGAACGCCACGCGGCTTGAAAGAGTAGTTCCGGTCTGGTGAGGACAACACCCGCGCGCGCGATCTTTGAAAATAGCGTCGGGGAAAAAACTTCCGGTTTTCTAGTCTTTCTGGATTTCAGGACGCCGGATAATTGGTCCGGTAATTCAAGAGTTTCTGATGTGGTCTAGTGGTTAGGATTCGTATCTGTTAGAGAGAGAGAGAGAGAGAGAGAGAGAGAGAGAGAGAGAGAGAGAGAGAGAGAGAGAGAGAGAGAGAGAGAGAGAGAGAGAGAGAGAGAGAGAGATTTGAATAGACGACATTACTGTGTTTTGATGCAATATATGCTGTGAGTGCTTTCTATTTTAACTATGTCGAAAACATTATTTATTTTTAAGCTTATGTCGATTAATGAAAATTATTTTAGGGTTTTGTGAAAATAATACTTACTTTCTGTTTTACTAAATTTTTATTTATCTATTTATTGTCTGTGTATGTACACACGTTTACGTTTGTATGTGTATGCATGTATATATAATGATAATGCTCCAAATCATGTGTGCTGCTATGGTAAGTTCATGTCAACTGATTGGACAATACTGATGTGTATCCTTTCATTTATACTGAGATAAATGAAATGACTTATTCAACTTTCTTTTAAGAATTCTCTTAACATGCACCTAGGTTCAAACTGAAGCTAATAGTAACACAGATTATTACATTCAGTTTCTTTTTCTTTTCTTTTCTTTTCTTTACTATTTTATTACATATTCAAATGCGAACTTAAAATATTGAGATATTTGGGCATTCCACCCACATGATGATAATAATAATAATAGCAATAATAATAATAATAATAATAATAATAATAGTAGTAGTAATAATAATAATAATAATAATAATAATAATAATAATAATAATAATAATAATAATAATAATAATAATAATAATAATAATAATAATAATAATAATAATAATAATAATAATAATAATAATAATAATAATAATAATAATAATAATAATAATAATAATAATAATAATAATAATAATAATAATAATAATAATAATAATAATAATAATAATAATAAGTTCTGGTATAATGGAATAACATACGAAGGAGAGTCTGAGGTACAGTGGACTCTACTACGTGACGTGTCAGTTTTATTGGGGTTGTCCTGTTTTCGTGTAAACCTTTTCTCAGTGAAGGTCATAACAAGTCACGTGACAATCGTGATGTGTTATATTAATAATGTCTATAGCAAAATCTTCACCATCATCGAAGTCAGTATCTCTTATAAAAGAATAATAACAATAACAGCCACATCAACAAGAGCAACAACAACAACAACAACAACAACAACAACAACAACAACAATAATAACAATAATAATAATAATAATAATAGTAATAACAAGATGGTTACATCCTATGATATTTACCATATTAATATGAAGAAAACTCAACATCTGCCGACCAAAATTAATTTTGCGTTAGCGGCATGGGTCTTAGATCAGTGGATAGATATTTTATAAATTTAAAAACAGAGCGATGACTGTAACATCTGAAAGTGACACAGTCTACGTGACCTTGCTTTGTGTGAAGGTGATCACGTTATTGATTAGTGTATTTTCATCAAAATGGATTACACTTCTATTTTTTTCATTATTGTATTTTCTTTTCTACGTCATATCAGAGATATTTCACTTTGTCACGTGACAGTCGCGATAGGTTACACTAACAAGATGCATCTAAAATAATATGTCAACCTAAATTAATTATTCACTAGCAGCATCAGTCTTATATGAGTGAATAAATTTATTTATTATTTTAAACAAACACCCACGTGTATAGACAATTTCACATCATGTAAATCAACAAAAGAGTTACAGGCCATTAGAAAAGTACGACAAAATACATTATTATTATTATTATTATTATTATTATTATTATTATTATTATTATTATTATTATTATCATGATTATTATTATTATCATTACTATTATTATTATTATTTAAAAATCCCCGGGATGTCAGTAAAATTAGAATAGAAAAAAAAATGAGAACATTTAAAACCTTCAAAGATTTGCTTCGATAATCAAGAATTTGTTTTTGAAAATCTTCTAGAGTTCAGAACAAATAGATAAATAAATAAATAAAGAAATACTTCTTCAGTCCACTTCGAAATAAAACAGAGAAACCAGTGTATAACACGTAACATCCGAGGTATCAACTGAAATGACCTTTCTTTCCTTTTTGTCTTCTCGTAACACATTCGCACGTTTCAGTGACATTCACAAGTGTCTGCACTTTTCTCAGTCACTCAGTAAGGAATTCGTATTATTAGTATTATTGTTATGGTTATTGTTGTTGTTGTTTAAAAATCACAGGAAAAAAAGAACACTTAAAACCTTCAAACATTTTCATCCGTAATCAAGAATTGATATATCGACAGAATTAAAAAGTAATATCTGAGGGGCCAAACAAAAAAAAAAAAAAAAAAAAAAAAATTAGTACACCAAAATTAAATGTAAAAAGACCCCCCCCCAAAAAAAAAAAAAACCAAACAGAAACAAATAAAATGAAAATAAATACATATAGCAAAAAAGTAAATGAACAAACAAATGAATAAAGAAATAAATAAAGAAAGAAAGAAGTAATTCTTCCTCCCGTTTCTAAATAAAACAGAGAAACCATTTTCTTTTGTTCTAGATATTTAAAGATAATCACGTAGGGAAAAAGAAAATACATTTATAACACGTAACAGCTCTGATATTTAAATTAGAATACACTCTACAGTTGATGTGAAAACTAGTTCAGTAACCAGATGACCTTTTCTCTTTTCTTTTTTTTTCTGGCACGTTTCAGTTACATTTATAAACGGCTCCACTTTTCTCAGAGTCAGTCACTCGGTTAGGAATTCGTAGAAAGAAGTTAGAACGAGGCTCAGTAACTATGAAAATATTTCTATTTGCCGTCGTCGTAGCATGTTTGACTACAGTGGAGTCACATGGAAGTTGGTGGAGCAGACATTTCTGGCACAGCTGCAGTGAAAGGTACATTTTTTTATTATTTGAAATTAATTTCGCAATTAAAATTAACTGTTTTATTTCTATTGTTCTTATTTATTTATTTATTTATAATTTTTATTATTATGATTTTTTAAATATTATTTTTTGGGGGATGTTATTATTATTCGTTTATTTATTATTATTTTTATTTTTTTTATCTCTTTAATGATTTTGTTTCTTCTTCATAACTAAGCTTTTTAAATTTCGTATTTGCATTAATTAATACGATTATTGCCTACGGTAAGATTGAACCTTCTAAATAAATTATCTGTACTACCAGTTTGCTCTTTAATTTGTCTGGGTAATTTGACATTTTTCATAATAAAGAATAACAATAAAATATTACCATTAAAAGAAGAAGAAGAAAAAAAGAACAACATTTAACGTCTCCATTTCACTCTTTCACAACTGGAGTCCTACTTGCTCAAATATTTATTGCGGAGCCAAATTCTAAATTCGCATTTCGAATACAAATTTAGCGAATAGATTAAATGTAAGTTTGTTTGTACAAGATGCGACGTGTCTGAAATAAATTATTCGAAGTTTTGTTTTTCTCTTTTAGGAACCATCTTTAGATTTTATTCCGATATAATAAAACTTTGGAATATGCAATTTAGATTTGTTTTCTTCTCTTGAAACTTTTGTTCATGTTAATATATAATTTCGTCTGCTTGGTCAAAGAGGTGTCCATAAAACTGGTCATTTGTTGAAAGATTTTCTTTTTTATATACAAGAGATTATCATTGCTCTAGGAGGCAGTAATAACAGATTTAACATAAGCTTCTGCTAGACACAAAATACACAGTTTCTAATTGGACTACGTACAAGGAATATGATTAAAAATCTGTCGCCATATAGTTCATTATTATTTATCTCTGTATTGATATTTTGGATGTTGTAAAGAAAAATCCGATGATACCAAATTCAGTATTTTATAGTACTAATATCGTTCAAAGAAAGCAAACTTTAATTTTATATATGATATAATTAGCTTTAATATAAATAACAATTAGCTGATTTGTACTGTAAACAAATTAATATGTTTGACCTCTGTTATCTTAATTGTTGGTTTTTGTATTTTGCAATATCGTTGTACCGAAGAAAACAAAGATTTCCAGTAATGTCCCAGAATCCAAGAAATATTACTTTATTATACAAATAAATAAATTGAAAAAATATAATTAATAAAATAAAATAAAGTAAAATAAAATGTTTCATCATCTACGATATCAGCACCATCATCATTATATTCATCATCATCATCATTATTATTATTATTATTATTATTATTTGTTATTCAACATTGTTTCATTTTAGAGTTAAATTACTGGAGATCAGACTCGATCTTCTAAAACAACAACTTGATGACTGTGAATCGCAAAGTAAGATATAAATAAAGATATTAGTATTACATAAATTTGAGTTTTATTTTCCTTTACATCTGATATATGTACTATTTAATTACAATTGATTTCATTCAAATTTAAAAGAACAGCAGTAACAACAAAATGAAAAAGAAAACTCTCTCTCTCTCTCTCTCTCTCTCTCTCTCTCTCTCTCTCTCTCTCTCTCTCTTTCTTTAATTTTTATCCATTTCATATAAAGTTAAATGACACAATGAATTTGTTTCTTTCGTTCACAGCTACCAAAACAAGTAAGATTTTTATTTTTGTTCTTATTATTATAGTATTCATACTGATAGACACGTGGTAAAAACACACACAAACATACACGCAGAGGAACACTGTAAAATACACATACTTATTAAACTACTGATTTACATTTCTCTCTGTAGATTTCTTTCAACATGAGAATTATTTTACCTGTTTTATTTATTTCATTTTATATAATAGTGTTTATAAGATGCAAAAGCCCCCCCAAAAATATTTTATTCACAGGAAAACGTTCCTAAAATTTAAACTTAGACTTATCTCTGATGTATAGTATTTCACTTTTTCTCTGAAGCTCCTTCAAGTAAGATTTCTTTTTTTTTATAATTAACTTAATACATTCCTATATTTATATACACATGCATAGATATATATCAGATGTGCATGCATACATACATACAATCATATGTATGTAAAAACTGTGAAAGATGAATATTTCTCATAAATATATTAGATTTTTTTCTCACTGTATGAAATATAACCATATGTATATATATATGATGTGTTAATAGTAAAAGTCTTAATTCATTAGAAATATCCTTGAAAAGCGTTTTATTTGAAAAACATAAACAAGAATTTTGTTTTATGTATTTTCTTTTTCTTTTTACATTAAAGTGCCTAACAAGTAATTGTTTTAGTTATTAATGTATCGTCATCATTCATAGATACACACACATATACGTACTACGTACATAAATATATATGATTATATGTGTATGTAATACAAATATGTAATATAGCATGTGCTAATTATTAAACACAGATTTTATTACTTAAAGTACCATTATTAAGTTTTTAAACTAAAATATTATCATATTATCTTCTCGGAAAAAAATCTTAAAATATCATTGAAAATAATGATATCTACGCTTCAACAAATACACCAGATTTTGATGAAGATAAACACTTTGCCGAAAAGTGGGGAAATTATAAAACTAAACTTTACTGTTGTAAATATTGCATTATTTTTTTTTCTTCTTGTTTTCTTCTTCTTATTTATTTAAAAATGTTTTCCAAGTTCGTCTCCAAGAATAATTACAGCCCCTAGACTTGTACCCCAAGACTTGTACCCAAAGACTTGTACCCAAAGACTTGTACCCAAAGACTTGTACCCCA
>CM022668.1:4881600-4891600 GCA_012295275.1 Chrysomallon squamiferum | reverse complement strand
TTTATCAGTAAACGTCATCACAGGTCACGTGACAGTCGTGATATTAATAAAGTCTATAGCAATATCTTCACCATCATCAGCAAGATCAATATACGTTATAATAAAATTAAAATAACAATAACAACAACAACAACAACAATACTACTACTACTTCTACTAACAATAATACTTTTACATCCTATGATATTTACCATATTAATTCGAAGAAAACTCAACATCTGCCACCTAAAATTAAATTTGTGAGCGGCATGGGTCTTAGATCAGCGGATAGATATTTGATTAATTTAAAAACAGAGCGATGACCGTAACATCTGAAGGTGTCACAGTTTAGGTGACCTTACTTTGTGTGAAGGTGATCACGTTATTGTTTAGTGTATTTTCATCAAGGTGCATTACATTTTATTTTTATTTATTTATTGTTTTTGGTATGGAACCAGAGATGAATGTGTATGTAAAATAAAACAGTGAAAACCAATAGTGACCTGTCAGCAACAACAGCAACACTAATTCGGCCACAGGAACAAAATTGACGATATGAGTACGTGATAAAACAACATCTGTCAACTAAAATTAATTTTCTCTAGCAACATGAGACTCAGATGAGTGACTTAATTTATTTGTTATTTTAAACAAACACCCACCTGCCTGCGTGTGTGTGTGCGTGTGTGCGTGTGTGTGTGTGTGTGAGTGTGAATAGAAAAATAACAATGTATGAAGATCCAAACAATATGAAAAATGAATACAACAAAATTAAATATAAAAAAACACAAAAAAAACAACAAAATAAATAAAAATATAATAACGAACAATTGAATAAATAAAGAAATAAAGAAATAAAGAAAAAAAGAAAGAAGAATTTTTTCCGCCAGTTTGCAAATAAAACAGAGAAACCAGTTTCTTTTGTGGTAGGTGAAAAAAGGGAACCACGCAGAGAAAAAGAAAATATGTTTATTACACGTAACAGCTGATGTATTTAAATTAAAATATACTGGATGGTTTATTTCAAGTGCTTGAAAAAATAGTTCAATTAATAGCTGACCTTTCATTCTTTTATTTTTTTTTCTTATATTTTCTTTCAGTAACATTTACAAATGGCTCCACCTTTCTCGGAGTCAGTCACTCGATAAGGAATTCGTAGAAAGAAGTTAAAACGAGACTCAGTAACTATGAAAATATTTCTATTTGTCGTCGTCGTAGCATGTTTGACTACAGTGGAGTCACATGGAAGTTGGTGGGGCAGACATTTCTGGGACAACTGCAGTGAAAGGTAAATTTATTTATTTTGTTTTTTGAAATTAACTTCGCTGTTAAAACTAAATGTTTTTGTTCTCGTTTTGATGTGCATTATTATTACTTTTATTTTATTTTATTTCATTTCATTTTATTTTATTTACTATTTTGATACATATTCATATATGAACTTAAAATAATAATAATAATAATAATAATAATAATAATAATAATAATAATAATAATAATAATAATTCGGTCACATATTATCACATTTATCATACTTAAAGGAAGAAATTTAACATCTGCCAATTAAAATTAATTTTGTGCTAGCAGCATGGGTCTCAGATCAGTTGATAGATATTTTATTAGTTTAAAAACAGAGAGATAAACAGACGAGCTGTCACACAGTGTAGCGGGAAGAACTGACACAGATATCTGAAGGTGACACGTGACGCAGTCCACGTGACGTTATTTCGTGTGGTCAGGGTGAAGGTTATCACGTGACTTATAGCTGTATTTTTCAATAGAATACTCAGGTGGATTAATATGTCTTATTCTTTTTTCTTTCCTTTTTTTTTTTTTGAATCAGAGACAAATGAGTATAAAAAAAAAAAAAAAAAAAAGCAGTGAAAACCAGTAAGTTAGACAGAAAGTCAGACAAAATAAATAAAAATAAAAAGAGACAGATCTAATGACTTCCATAACCTGTCGTGACTGTCTCGTGACAAAGCGAAATGTGACGTCACTGATATGACGTTGAATAAAGAAAGTACGTCGTTAGTATCCACACATTTTTTAATAATATCCATCTAACATAATCAACACACATTACAATAAAAACAGTAGTAATAATGTTATTTTATTTTATTCTATTCATAATATATTTTTTTAATTATTTATTTGTATAGTAAATTAATATTTCTGGGATTCTAGGATATTATCTGAAATCTTTGTTTATTTTCTTTGGAACAACGGTATTCTAAAATTTAAAAATCACCAGTTAATATAATAAAGGTCGACGATTTTAAATATCATTACAGTAAAAATGTATTAATGTTTACTTATATTACAGCTAACTGCTTCTTACACAAAATTATAGTTTGTTATCTTTGAACGATATTTGTACTATACTAACCATATGTATCTAAAATAATATATCAACCAAAATTAATTTTTCTCTAGCAGCATGGGTCTTAGATAAGTGAATACATTTATTTATTATTTTAAACAAACAATCATGTGTAGGTATTTCACATCGAGTACATTAACAAAAGAGTTACATGCCATTAGAAGACAAGGACAAAATAAACTGTTTTATTATTATTACTACTATTATTATTATTATTATTATTATTATTATTATTATTATTGTTGTTGTTGTTATATCAAAATCACCGGGATCTGAGTAAAATTAGAACAGGAAAAAACAAACAGTAAAAACCTTCAAACATATCCTTCAAAATCAAGAATTTCTTTCTAAGAATCTTCTACTGAGCAGACATTATGCATACATACATACATGTGTGTGTGTGTGTGTGTGTGTGTGTGTGTGTGTGTGTGTGTGTGTGTGTGTGTGTGTGTCGACAGAATTAAAGCAATATATGAAGATCTAATCAATAGGAAAATGTTAATATAGCGAAATCAAAGGTAAAAAATCAAACAAAAAACCCACAAAAAAAACCGCTAATAGAAATAGTGAACGAACAAATGAATAAAGAAAGAAAGTAAGAAAGAAAGAAAGACTTCTTTCGCCTATTTCCACCACTAATGTTACACTATATGCATTTGTACATAAGCAGATGCGCAATAAATCATTGTCAGAGTTCATCATAGATGATAGATCGCCTCAAATAAAACAGATATATATTAGGAAATTTAAATCATTTTATTAGACGATTTTCTTCATACCATTGCAGAAACACTTTAAATTTATGTAATTTACAATTTGACAAAATAAATGACACCTAAGTTTGGATAAGTTTCGTTTCTGTTTTTCTTCTTTTTATTTCTATTATTGTTTATATTTTATTTTCATTTTACTATGGTTTACCTTATTTATTTTACTTTAGATTAATTTACTTTAGAAGTTCTTTCTTTGTTTCTTTCTTTCTTTATTTATTTTTTTCTTTACTATTACCTACTTCACTTCTCTTCAATTTAATTTTTATTTTACTTTACTGAACGCTATTTTATAACAGTTTTATTTATTTTACTCATATAATGTAATACGATATAATATAATATAATATAAAATAAAGTAGTAAAGTTCAGGGTACCAACTCACCATACTAACATCCGTTTTCGTAGAACATTACTGTAAAGACAGAGATGTTAGAAAATGCACACACTAATCACATATACAGAGATTTTAGACTGAACAAATAAGTTAAATAAATGCTACATATGTAAAGAAGACTCTAGTAATATTTTACTAACAATAATGACAGATTGCCATGATGTTCTGCTAGTTCTACTACTACTGCTGTTTTCTACACCACTATTACTACTACTACTGTAACCTCTATTAGAATTCTACTACTATTCCTACTACTACTGAATTTATTATTGACCAGTTCAGTTAGCTATTAACATCCTGTTAGAGCCTGTAAGATTTCAGTTTAGTTATCAAACAACTTTATTATGTGATAGTGCTAAAGACATTGGGCCTAAACAGATTTCTACAGTTTAGAACGTCACCATATTTATAAATCACCCTGATTATCTGTTCTTCATGTAAATCATTTTAGACATAGCTCACGTTAGAAATTTGCAATTAAATTAACAATATAGTACACAATAGCAGTTTGTTTAAACTGCCTTTGCTGCAATTATTATTATTATTATTTTCTAAATTTAAAATTGCTGATGATATTGCAAATAATATTATATGTTTCATTGTGAAAATAATTGTCTACGATACAGTGTACATTTCTCAGTAGCCTAATTATAAGATAGTGTGTCAGTTTTTACACGTAAATGCTAAAGCAAATAATTTTACGAAAATAATTATTGCTACTAATTTAATCTTACTTTAAAAATAAAATAATAATAATAATAATAATAATAATAATAATAAATTTATAAATTATTTAATAGAAAATTAAAATAAAGAGAAGTAATATTTTCACATTTTTATTGATTTCTTGTCATTAACATCACTGAATTTTCTTTCTCCAGTCTTCTATCCCCAGTCTGAAAACAAAACAGTGGAATTAGAAAGTGTAACTAGATGTATTACATTACCTTCAGTCGAGTCAGTAACACAACTGAGAGGCGAAATTGAAACAACTGACAGAATACAAATGAAATAAAACAAAGATATTTGTCAAAGTCCAATATGGTAACTGATGAATTTGATAATAGTCTACCAGTGAGAAGCTTTGACGAACCAAGCGATTTGACTTAGAAAGATGAACAGTTTTAATTTCATCCTGGAGAAAAATACAGAACATTCTGAAATGGAAACAGAGCAGTGTTCTACGTGAAGAAGAGGTACGCGGACGTGAAAGGAAACATATCAGTACTCCATATTGAATTAACGAAGACTTGCCGTAACAGCACACGTGCTGAGGATCAGTGCAGGCGAAGTTTTCATCTACAGAACCGCTACCGTTAGAACATGTTTGTTGGCTAATACATTCTGAGTCTGTTTCTGGATGATCTACACAGTCTAAAAGGGAAATTAAGCTGAAATTAGGATTCAACAATGCACCTAAAAAAATTATAATAATAAGTAAAAATATTTTGGATATAGTTAAAATAGAAAGAAATCAGATCATACATTGTCAGAAAACACAGTTATCTCATATTTTCGAAGACTCTCTCTTTCTCTCTCTCTCTCTCTCTCTCTCTCTCTCTCTCTCTCTCTCTCTCTCTCTCTCTCTCTCTCTCTCTCTCTCTCTCTCTCATGTGTGTGTGTTTGTGTCTCTCACATAAGCATAAATATTATTTTGTTTATAACAATTCAATCACTTTATGTGTGTGTGTGCGTGTGCATGCTCTGTTCAGCGTAGCTGCTAGATTGCTAAATAAAACTAGGAGAGAGAGAGAGAGAGTATTTTTTAACAAACTGAATTGAAGAATGTCGGAGAATAACCCAGACAATGAAACATGTGGTTGCAACATAAGATAGAAACGAACAAGCAAAGAAACAAAACAACAAGAAGACAAAAGAAAGAATAAAAAAATATATAAATAAATAAATAAATAAATAAATTAAAAACTGAAAAAAGTAATTCTTACCCTCAATAGTTGGAACTGAAGGAAAATAGATATATAAGAAATTAGTTTTTGTTTTATTTAATAATCGAACAAAGACACAGAAAAGCAAAAGAAAGAGTCAAAGAGAGAGAGAGAGACAGAGAGAGAGAGATCACAGAAGAAACAGAAGATAAAACGAAAAAGCAAGAAATCAAAACAAGAACAAGAAAAAAAAAGAATAAATAAATAATTATTTAATCAAATAGAAAATAAAAAAGTAATTCTTACCGTCAGGAGCTTCAGCTGAAGGAAAATAGAAATATCAGAAATTAGTTTTTATTTTATTTGTTAATTGTTAGACTCTGATCAGAGACAGTACTCGTGAACACACTGAGAGCACAAAGTGTAATAACAATCCGACAAACCCCGTCAGATGCCGCTGACGAGACTCGAACCTATCGCTTAAAGTGTGAGGTTATCATTTTTCTGATTTAATAAATCATACAACTTCTAAAATTCTTCTTTACAATTTTGTCACTAATAAGAATGTCATGTAATTATTTGAGACCTGAAAATGGAATTTTGGTTCCTCTGTCTAAAACCATTTCTTCCAGTTTTGATGATAAATAGAGGCAAACTATGCTCTGAAGTGTTTGCTAATGAATGACAATCATTCAAACCTGCCAATATATTTCTGCCTTAAATTCAAAGTCATTACATTTTAACCTTAATTCAAATAATTCTGTAAGGTTTACGGTTAGTCTCTCTGTGTCTCAGTATTTTTCAAATGCTCTCTCAACAGAATCTATGTCTGCATCTATGTTTCTATCAAAGGACATGAAATCAGTATCAAGGATAACTAAAAATGAGTTTTCTGTCAGATATATTGGATAAGTAAAACAAAAATGCATGGATAGATTTTAGGATGTAGGCAGGTACTATGTAAGTGAATGTGTTTTTGGGCGGATATATTAATCTAAACATTTGGATATATATCACATATTTCTTTATGTAGAAACAAATTAAAAATAATGTTTGATATCTTACTTCCTGGTGCAGCTTCAGAGAGTAAAAAAAAAAGTACAAAATATTAGTTTACACAAAGAAGAATATTCTTAATGCATGTATGTATAAATGTATATATGTATATTTTGTGTGTATATGTATACATATATATATATTTACACATACTAAAGTATTATACATGTTTGTATAGAGACGTGTTGCACTTAGTGCGTATGTATGTGTAAATGTATACGTATGTGAGAGACAGACAGAAGGAAGGAGACACATAAAGAATGAGAGAAATGTAAATAGAGAAAGAAACGAAAACAAAGCTAGACAGAGACACAACGGTAGTTAGATATATAGATACAAAGACAGAAAGATATATTGATAGATAGATAGAGAGAATATAGACAGAATGAGAAACCGACAGATCGAGAGAGACAGACAGACAGATAGATGTATAGATAGATACATAGAGAGATGGAGAGAGAGAAAGATACATGTATGTATGTATAAAGAGAGAGAGAGAGAGAGAGAGAGAGAGAGAGAGAGAGAGAGAGAGAGAGAGAGAGAGAGAGAGAGAGAGAGACGTAAACAGACAGATAGATAGAGACAGAGATATACACAGAGACAGTTGTAATTTTTACTTACATAGTGCTTCGCAATCGTCTAACTGTTTTTTCAGACAGTCAATTTTCACAAGCATCTTTTGAACTCTGAAAAACAAAAACAGCTTTTTAACGTAAAACTATTTTATGTTACACGTGCCAGGTATTGCTTTTCCAGGAATGAAAAAATCTCGTAGAATTGATATTGTTTTATGTTAGAAAGATCTATGAGATAACAATCATCTTTTAAAGTGGTTCATTGCACGTCAAACCATCTTCGATTGTGTAAGTAGTTGTGGACTAGCTGAGGAATGAATTCATGGAAATAAAGAAAGTCCACTAATTCGATGAAAAGAATTCCAGAAATAAAAGGTTCCACTGTCTCGCTGAAAATGTGAAGAATTTCGTCACCAACATGAGAAATCAGTTTGAGAGTCCAACAAACATTTCAAGAATTCCTTAGTTTCATAAATTTGGTCTATGTGGAAAACAGAAACACTAAAACTGTAAGTGATCACATTTAAACTCCCTAAATGAACGAATATTTTAAATAATGAAAGTTCCTTCTGAGAAATGTTGCAGCAAGATATCTCTGTCTCATTTTTTATGATGAAGGTTTTCTACAAATGTACTTGGTTTCAAATGCCGGTATACTCATTTTGATTTGCATTATTTGGCATGTTTCTTATCCAATGATTTCCAAGCGGTTGCCATGATACAGTAAAGCATCAAAACTGGCTACAGTATGTGCAAGTCTATTGCAACCTCGTGCATTTGTGTAATTTAATATCTTGTAAATGTCAGAATGGGCATTTTATTATCAGGTGTGTTCACTTTAACTCTATTTTACTCCTAAATCACGTGTCATGGAAATGATAAGAGATTTGAAATCCTTATCGAATTAGCTTTTCGGTGACATGAATTTAATCAAAGTTGATCCGCTGGACACAAAAAGCAATATCTTCAAAACTACTGCTCCGATTGAAAAAATATTTGAGATTTTCGCTACTTATATTAAATCGTAGCTACATACCATGAAAAGCAACGTATTCCTATGTTATTGTAGTTTCTTTTATATAATTACTTATTTATTTATTTAGTTACTTATTTATTTATTTATTCTTTTTTTTATAATTATTATCATAAGCACAAAATAAATTACTTACTTTTGACTACAGCTTTCAGACGATTTCTCATGTCCCCACCCCCAGTGTTCAAGGTGTGACTCTGCTACAGTCAGACATGTTAGAACCAACACGCAAATAATCAAAGAAGATTTCATTTTCAGTTTTTTCTGCTTCTTGTACTCAGGACTTTGTTGAACTATGTGAGCTCTGGAAATGCGAGACGTACTGATATTTGTTTCTTTTGTCAACGTGAAAAAATTACACTTTTAATTAACTCTTCTGTTCTGCCCAATAGCTGCATGTGTGATTTTCTAATTTCATTGAAATCTGTTACAGACAACTATGAATAGTTCTCAGTTTATTTTCAGCCACCCATCGCTTTTCTCTTGATTGTCTTGTGTTCACCTTGACTCTTAATTAACTGTCCTGTTCTGTTTAATGACTGCACCTGTGATTTTCTAATTTCATTGAAATCTGATAAGACAATAAATATTAACTGTTCTCAGTTTATATACAGCTACCCACCGGTTTTTGTCTTGATGGTCTTTGCGGGATATAACAGAGTAAACAAATGAAGAAAATCGATCTTAAAGTGACACGCTTCAAATATTTCTACTACTCATCCATTTATTTCTTTATTTGCTTTTGTTTATAATTTCAATATTTTATTTATTATTATCTTATTTACTTTATTCTTCTTGTTATTGTTACTTGTGTGTTTATCTTTGTTGTCATTGTGCTTGTTCTGTTTTTCTGTTTGTATAGCTGGCTGTTCATCACTCACAGTCTGTAAACGTTTTTTTTAATGTAATTTATTTTACCAATAACGAAAATAAGAGGGATAAAGAAACAGCCAGCATGGAGAATCTGTAACAGAGAAAGCTGACATAGGTTAGAATTGAGCATCGACAAGAAAGGAGAGAGAGAGAGAGAGAGAGAGAGAGAGAGAGAGAGAGAGAGAGAGAGAGAGAGAGAGAGAGAGAGAGAGAGAGAGAGAGAGAGAGAGAGAGAGAGAGAGAGAGAGAGAGAGAGAGTCACTGCAAACTAAGTTTATGTGTGACAAAAAACACATAAAATTGGCTATATTAAATCGAAAACGTGATATATAGACAAACACAGATACACATACACACACAAACACAGAGAGAGAGAGAGAGAGAGAGAGAGAGAGAGAGAGAGAGAGAGAGAGAGAGAGAGAGAGAGAGAGAGAGAGAGAGAGAGAGAGAGAGAGAGAGAGAGAGAGAGAGAGAGAGAGAGAGAGAGAGAGAGAGAGAGAGAGAGAGAGAGAGAGAGAGAGAGAGAGAGAGAGAGAGAGAGAGAGAGAGAGAGAGAGAGAGAGAGAGAGAGAGAGAGTCACAGGAAAATAAGTTTATGTGTGACAAAAAACACATGAAATTGGCTATCTTAAATCGAAAACGTTATATACAGACAAACACAGATACACATACACACACAAACACAGAGAGAGAGAGAGAGAGAGAGAGAGAGAGAGAGAGAGAGAGAGAGAGAGAGAGAGAGAGAGAGAGAGAGAGAGAAACAGACAGACAAAAACACACAAAGAGAGAAAGAGAGAGAGACAAACACAGAGAGAGAGAGAGAGAGAGAGAGAGAGAGAGAGAGAGAGAGAGAGAGAGAGAGAGAGAGAGAGAGAGAGAGAGAGAGAGAGAGAGAGAGAGAGAGAGAGAGAGAGAGAGAGAGAGAGAGAGAGAGAGAGAGAGAGAGAGAGAGAGAGAGTCACAGGAAAATAAGTTTATGTGTGACAAAAAACACATGAAATTGGCTATCTTAAATCGAAAACGTTATATACAGACAAACACAGATACA
>CM022668.1:4865590-4881400 GCA_012295275.1 Chrysomallon squamiferum | reverse complement strand
CAGAAACTAAATTAACACAAGATATTTGTATCTTACCTGGAAGAGGAACTTCAAAGAGAAACAACAACAAAAATATAAATAAATAAATACTAAAAATTATTATTTTAATACATCAGATAGTGAAAAGAAAAATATGTTTAATCTAGGTATATATGTATGTATATCAGATACAGAAAAGAAAAATATTTTTAATGTACGTATATATGTATATAAGTACATTTATTTACATGCATTAGGTATTTTAAAACTATATGCTGTACAAGATATTTCTCAACCTATACTACTGTACAAAATATTTCTGAACCTATTTAAAATTATTTAGTAGCAATCCTTTCTCAGAATATACGAAGGAGAAAAAAACATTTCACGAAAAACATTCTTAAACGAAATATACCATTTTAAAACATTTTACAACATTTCTTCCTTTTTCTCTGTCAAATTTAAAATTTAATAATTTTTTTTTTTTTTTTTTTTTTTTTTTTTTTTTTTTTGATCTAAGTGATATATGGTACAAGATAAATTTAGTATCTGTTCTCATAAAGAGTCCTGACGATTCATGTTTCAGAATTAGCAAATTGAAACTGAGTATTGCACGTCATCTAGCTGAAGAGAAGTTGGGCGGACGTTAAAGGAAACACCTGTATAACAGTGCCGGAGATCTGGCTGCTCAACGCAGCATAAAAGGAAAATTAGAGAAGAAAATAGAAAAGCCATTAAAATAGTTACTCTTTACCTCTCTCTCTCTCTCTCTCTCTCTCTCTCTCTCTCTCTCTCTCTCTCTCTCTCTCTCTCTCTCTCTCTCTCTCTCTCTCTCTCTCCAAATAAATTACATTAAGGAAAACGTGTACCCCGATCGCCTGCGATACAGACACTGACAGAAGAAGAGACAGCTGTACAAACAGACAAACAATAAACAGACCAGAAACAATAACAATAAGAAGAAAGTAAATAAAATAATAATAAATAAGATACTAAAATTAAAGTAAAATGAAATAAACAAATAAATCAATAAATGAAACGTCGAAATGATTGAAGCGTATCCCTTTACGATCGATTTTCTTCAGTTGTTTACTCTGTTATATCCCGCACAAGACAATCAAGAGAAAAACCGATGGGTAGCTGAATATAAACAGAGAACAATTAATAGTTATTGTCTTATCAGATTTCACTGAAATTACAAAATGGCACATGCTGCTCCCGAGCGAATCCAAACAGAACAAAACATTTAGTTAAACTTTTATTTCACTCTGTACACTTAGTCGAAAGAAACAAACAATTGTAAATCTCACATTTCCATTATTCACACAGTTCAACAAAGTCCTGAGTATAAGACAGACAAAAGACTGAAAATGAAATCTTCTCTGATTATTTGCGTGTTGGTTGTAACATGTCTGACTGTAGCACAGTCACACCTTGAACACTGGGGGTGGGGACATGAGGGATCGGATGAAAGCTGTAGTCAGAAGTAAGTTATTTTTTATCTATTAAAATAATAATAATAAAATCATTAATAAATAAATAAATAAATAAATAAATAAAAATAAATAAATAAATAAATAAATAAATAAACAAACAAACGAACGAACGAACAAACAAATAAATAAATAAAAAGAAACCACAATAACATAGGTATACATTGACTTTGCTGGTATGTAATTTCGATTTAACATAAGTCACGAAAATCGAAAATATTAGTTCAATCTGAGCAGTAGTTTGGGAAATATTGCTTTTCACAGGTAGTCGGGTAATGTTGATTAACTTCATGTCACTGGAAACCTAATTTGATGAGGATTTCAAATATTTTATCATTTCCTTGATAAGTTATCTGAAGTCAAAATTACACTGCAAGATTCTAACTGCAACATAGAAAAAGAATGTCAGGGGTAATAGTTTTAGCTTAGTAGTAAAATACAGTTGAAGTGAACACACCTGACAATAAAATGCATTTACACGATATTAATGTTCACAAATGCACGATGTTCCAGTAGGCAGTTTTGATGCTTTATTGTATCATGGCCACAGCCTGGAAATCATTTTATTAGAAAAATGTGAAATAATGCAAATCAGAATGAGTATACAGACTTTGTATAAAAGCAGCTACATTTGTAGAAAACCATCATCATCAAATATGAAGCAGAGGTATCTGGCTGCAATATTTCTCAGAATCAACTTTCATTATTTAAAATATTCGTTCATTTAGGGAGTTTAAATGTAATCACTTACAGTCTTAGTGTTTCTCCTTTCCACGTAGAGCAAATTTATAAAACTAAGGAGTTCTCTAAATGTTTGTTGGAATCTGAAACTGATTACTCAAGTTGGTGTCGAAATTCTTCTCATTTTCAGGGGGTCAGGAAAACCTTTAATTTTGGAATTATTTTCAGTGAATTAGTGGACTTTCTTCTTTTCCACGAATTCATCATTCAGTTAGTTCACAAATACTTACATACCAAACATTTCTGCAAAAATCGAACACTTCTGACGTGCAATTAACCACTTTAAAAGCTGACTGTTATTTCAAAGGTTTTTCTAACATGAAATAATGTCAGTTGTTCCAGACGTTTTGTTTCCTGGAAAAGCTGTAACTGACACGTGTAATATAGAATATTCTTAAGTTAAAAAAACTGTTTTTATCTTTCAGAATTGAAATGAAATCTGACATTGCTAAGAATCTGTCTGAAACTTTTTACCTGGCACGTCTCTCTCTCTCTCTCTCTCTCTCTCTCTCTCTCTCTCTCTCTCTCTCTCTCTCTCTCTCTCTCTCTCTCTCTCTCTCTCTCTCTCTCTCTCTCTCTCTCTCTCTCCATAGATTCTGTCTATCTATCTATCTATCTATCCTTGATATTGATTCCATGTGCATTGATAGATTCTGTTGAGACAGCATTTGAAAAATACTGAGAGACAGAGAGACTAACAGGAAATATTACTGTATTATCTGAGTTAAGGTTAAAATGTAATGACACTGAACTTAACGCAGAAATATATTGGCAGGTTCGAAGTTTTGTGATTGGCAATCATTTCAGAGCACAGTTTGCCTCAATTCATATCGTAAAAGTGGAAGAAACGGTTTTAAACAGAGGAACTGAAATACCAATTTCCGATCTGAGATAATTAGATTGCATTCTTATTAGTGACAAAATTGTAAAGAAGAATTTTAGAAGTTGTATGATTTATTAAATCAGAAAAATGAGAACCTCACACTTTAAGCGATAGGTTCGAGTCTCGTCAGCGGCATCTGGCGGGGTTTGTCGGATTATTATTACACTTTCTGCTCTTCTCCCAGTGCGTTCCCGAATATTGTCTCTGTGCAGAGTTTAACAATTAACAAATAAAATAAAAACTAATTTCTGATATTTCTATTTTCCTTTTCAGCTGAAGCTCCTGAGAGTAAGATTTTTTGTTCTTATTTATTTATTTGTTTGTTTGTTTATTTTATTTATTCTTTCTTTTTCTTCTTCTTCTTCGGTGATCTCTCTCTCTCTCTCTCTCTCTCTCTCTCTCTCTCTCTCTCTCTCTCTCTCTCTCTCTCTCTCTCTCTCTCTCTCTCTTCTTTTTTCTTACTCTAAGTCTTTCTTGTTTCCTTGTTCTGTTAATAAATAAAATAAAAACTATTTTCTGACATATCTATTTTCCTTCAGTTCAAGCTACAGAGGCAAAGAATTACTTTTTCAGTTTTTATATATTTATTTATTAACTTATTTATTTATTCTTTCTTCTGTCTTCTTATTGTTTTGTTTGTTTGGTTCTTCGTTTCTACCTTCTGTTTCAACCACATGTGTCACTGTCTGGGTTATCCTCTGACATTGTTCAATTCAGTTTGTGAAAAAATTATCTCTCTCTTACAGTGCATGATGTGATTTTCTTCTATTTTTATCTATCATCAGAATTATTATAATTATAATTTTTTTTTTTTTTTTGAGGTTTTGATGTTCATTGATGAAACCTAGTTTCAACCTATTTTTCCTTTTAGCCTGTGGAGATCATTCTGCACCAGATTCAGCATGTAGTACTCGAGAAGACTGCACTACCAATAGTGGCGAAGTAACTGAAAATTACACCTGCGCGGATCCAAACGAAGTGTGCTGCTATAGTAAGTCTTCGTTAACTGAACGGAGAGTATTTATATGTTTCCTTTCACGTCCGCGTAATTCTCATTCCCCCATTTCAGAGTGTT
This sequence comes from Chrysomallon squamiferum, assembly GCA_012295275.1. Taxonomy (NCBI): domain Eukaryota; kingdom Metazoa; phylum Mollusca; class Gastropoda; order Neomphalida; family Peltospiridae; genus Chrysomallon; species Chrysomallon squamiferum. Next base: position 4,877,229 of record CM022668.1, on the reverse strand, counting down.
CTATATTTTCGTCTAGAAAGAAATTAAAGCTTCACTGTCGTAGACAATTACCAAAGTGATCAGTTACCATATTTGACTTTGACAAAGACATTTAATTTATTTTGTAAAACGTTTCAAGCTCTCCTTTCAATTCTGTAACTGAGGTGACTGAACTTAATGTCATACATCTATTTACATTTTCTACTTTTACTGTTTTATTTTCAGACATGGACTAGAAGACAAACCCGAGAAAGAAAAATCACTCATGTTAATTATAAGAATTCAATAAAAATGTAAAAAATTTATTTCTGTTTGTTGTAATTTTTAAATGTTGTTTTTGATTCAATCATTTAGTATGGTTTTAGTTTGAAAATTTATTATTATTATTATTATTATTATTATTATTATTATTATTATTATTATTATTTTATTTTTTATTTTATTTTTTATTTTTTTTTTTCAAGCAATATTAAATTAGTGACAATAATTATTTTCTGAAACGTATTTGCTTATCATTTATGTGTAAAAACTGACACACTATCTTATAATTAGGCTACTGAGAAATGTACACAATATCGAAGACAGTTATTTTCACAAGGAAATATATATTATTTGCAACACCATCAGCAAAAATTAATTTAGGAAATAATAATAATTAGAGCAGAGGCAGTTTAAACAAACTGCTTTAATGTATTGTATTGTTAATTTAATTCCAAATTACTAATGTGATCTGTTTCTTAATCGATATGGTAAAGTTGCATTAGGAACACAGGAAATAATCAGGGTGAGTTATAAATATGGTGACGTCCTAAACAATAGAAATCATTACAGGCCCATTGTCTTGAGTACTAGCACATAATAAATTTGTGTGATAACTAAACTGAAATCTTACAGCGTCTTACTCATTGCAAGACTCTAAGCTTGCAGTAGATTTTTCAGCTGATGTCTAAATGCAGCTCTAGAAATAAAGTAACAACTGTCAGGATGCTGCTAGGGTCTTCTCTCGCCAGATGGCGCTGTTAGTGACGTTTATCATTCTATTGATGCTGTCGCCACTAATTCTACTACTACTACTAGTACTATCACCACAAACACCACCACCAGCGCTAACATTAGTCTTATTACTACTACTAGTACAGCTATTACTACTGTTACCACTACTTATACTGCTACAACTATTTATACAATTTCTGCATTACTACTATATTACTACTACTGCTACATTACTACTGTTATAACTGAAGACACTACTGCTATTACTGCTACCACGCTGTAATCATGTATGTCGTAGAATTGCAGAATTTTCAACAATTGAAAAAACATAAAATAATGATATCTCACGATATATTAATAATTACAGCAAACGTCAAAAATTTAATAGTAATAAAAACAAATACAAGTACCGCTGATGAAGATATATTTTATTATAGGTAAAAGCATCATGGGGGGGTTTTTCTTTTTTCTCTTGTCTTTTTTTTTTCACAAGTAAAAATATGTTTTATTGCATATGCATACATATATTTTATTACAGGTAAAAGTATATTCTTGTACAGGTAAACATTTATGTTATTACAAGTAAAAGTTTATTTTATTATAGGTAAGAGTATATTTTATTACAGATAACAGTATATTTTGTTACAAGCAAAACATTCTTTTGTTACAGGCAAAAGTATATTTTATTATAGGTAAATATATATTTTATTGTAGTTCAAAGTTTATTTTATTACAGATAACAGTATATATATTTTTTTCTGATCTGTTTTCAGCTGCCTGTTTTTGGATTGGCACTGAATAGAGAAAACTTACAAAAAATAAATAAATAAATAAATAAATAAATAAATAAATAAATAAACAATAAATCGATATTTCTATCGCGATAATGTATGTATGTATGTATGTATATTTATTTATATGTATATTTATCCATGTTTATGTTTAAATACTGTGTATATATCAGCATAGTAATACGGAGAAAATTATTTTTAAAAAGTAATACTCAATCGTTGTAGGTGCTACAATATAAAATAAAAAAATAAAATGCACCAGACACAATTCTGAATTTTAAGAAACGCTTCCAATGAAAAAAATATTTTTTTTGTATTTTGCATGTTATATATTATTTTATACTGTCAAATGTCAAATTTAAAATGTCAGTTTATGTACAAATGCATCAACGTACATTTGTGTGTTTGTATATATGTATGTATGTATGCATGTATATTTATCTATGATTATGTTTAAATACTCTCTTTACCTGTACAGTGCAACGGAAAAAGTATTAAAAGAAAAGAAAAACTTACTGATTGTACGTGCTACAATATAAAAGAAATAAAATACATCAATTTTAACAAAATTTTCTACTAAATAAAATACATTTTTAGTGCTTTGCATATTATAAACACAATTATGTTATAACGTCAAATGTAAGTGCGATAAAATTGATTTATTATATATCAGTTTATGTACAAATAGATGAATGTACGTTTGTGTGTTTGTATATATGCATATATTATCTATATTTATATTAAAATACTGTGTATGTATCTACATGGGAATACAAAGAAAATTATTTTAAAAAAAAAAAGAAAAAAAAAAAAAAAAAGAAAAGATTCGTTATACCTGCTATAATATAAAACAGAAACAAGGCTAAATGTAAAGAAGGTTTTCTAATGTATGAGATATGTTTTTAGTCTTTTGTATATTACAAATATTATTATGTCATCTAGCTGGACGGACGTCAAAGGAAACACCTGTCTTATAGTGCCAGAATTCTGAAGGTGGGTCTGGATGATTCATACAGACAAGAAGGAAAATTAGTCTCTCTATCACAACAACAATAAACAGACCATAACCAATAACAATAAAGTAAATAAAATAACAATAAATAAAATATTGAAATTAAAACAAAATCAAATAAACAAATAAATATATAAAGAATTTGTAAAAGAAACAAACAAATTAATAAATAAATACGTAAATAAAGAAAGAAAACAGTAAATAAATAAAAACGAAACGAAATAAAACAGATACACTGCAAAAGTTGTTTCTAATCTAAGCTTTTCCTAAAGTAAAATAATGTAAATTGTATGAGAAGTTTTCTTTCCTGAAAAGCAATAACTGACACGTGTAATATAAAATATTTATCAGTTAAAAAACTGTTTTTGTCTTTCAGAACTCAAAACATGCTAGTCAAAATTGACTGTCTGAAAAAACAGTTGGACGATTGCGAAGCACTTCGTAAGAAAAAATTACAACTGTATCTGTATATATCTCTGTCTCTATCTGTCTGTTTATCTATCTGTCTCTCTATCTATATATAAATCTCTTTCTCTCTGTCTTTCATCATCTCTCTCATTCTGTATTTACCTGTCCATATTTCATTTACGTCTCTTTTACTCTCTGTTGACCTCTCTTACACATACATACACATACCTACATACATATACACACTATGTATATATTTAGATACATACTTACGTACGTATGTACATTAATAATATTCTTCTTTTTTTCTAACTGATGTATTAATATGATTACTTTTTGTATTTTTTCTTTATTTCAGAAAGTAAGATATCAAACATTATTTTTGACAATTTGTTTTGTCTATAAAAAAAATACATGAAATACATCCAGATATATCTGATACATAACGCATATTACCATATATTACATTGACACAAACACACATTCACTAATATACATAACTCGTACATATACACATTTTTCAATACATTTGGAAACAGACACGATAGTTTTGTTAAAAATACAGATGCTGTTTTATTTAACATATCTGATGCAGATTCCATATTTACAAATACAAACGTCGATGCTGATACATTTTCTCTTTAGAGAACATTTGAAGAAAACCCAGATACAGAGAAACCATCTGAAAGCTTTATAGAATAATTTGAATTAAGTAAAAACGTAACATCTTTGAATTTAAATGAGAAATGAATCAACGGATTTACGGGTAAATGTTTCAGCCGAAATTTTGTGTGTTTGTATCGGTTTCAAACGAAGCAAGCAAAAATCCACTTGGATATGTCAGTTATTTATTTTGATTATTTAGCATCGTAACTGTACTGGAAGGATTTACGACCGTTTTCAGTAAAGATTTAAAAATGTTTTATAATGTTTTCAAAGGATAAGTTTTGTTTTTCATGAAATGTTGGATGCTTTGTATTTCTTTGTGTATTTTGAGAAAGGATACCTTCTAAATAATTTTGAGTAGGCTCAGCTATCTATTGTATTAATCTAGAAGTGGATTTGAATAAACCACTGTACGCTTTTGTTTGTAGTTTTAAAATATATATTCTTCTTTTTTTCCTTTGAAGCTCCTCTTCCAGGTAAGATATCAAGATATTTTCTTAATTTATATTCTCCATAGAAAAAAAAAATGCATGAAACACATCCAGATATTTAGATCAGTGCATTTATATAAACAGATACTCATTTCATACATACATACATACATACATACATACATACATACATACATACATACATACATACATACATACATACATAGATGTTTCTATCTTTCGCTCATAGCGTCTCCAAGTAAGTCTTATTATTGATTATTGAGAGAGACCATATCTTTCTACTTTAACGATTTTTCTTTTTATCCTCTCTGATATTCCTTTTGGATTGTGTCAATCATGAAAGCCCATCTCCCCAGTGTGTGATAGGGGCAGAGTGTATGACTCTGTCTCAATTTACTACTGAAGAATACAGATGTGAGGATCCAGCTCACGTGTGCTGCTATAGTAAGTCCATGTTAACTGATTGGATAATGCTTGTGTCTTCTTTTACGTCCGTACAACTTCTCTTCAGCAACATCACGTGTAATGCTCTAAGATCAAATAATTTTCGAAGTAAGGAGAGATCAAATAATTTTCGAAATATTTTAAACTTGCCGCATTTTTGTCAGTCTATGAAACGTTTAATAACTGCATCTATAATAACTATTTATATAGATAGATAGATAAATGAACACACACACATTAAAAATATTCATCTTCTCCCTAATATATTGAAATAATATATATATATATATATATATATTTCGTTTTTCCTTTGAAGTTCCTCTTCCAGGTAAGATATCATTCATATTTTCTTAATTTAATTTCTCCATAAACAATACATGAAACATGCCTATATATTTAGATCAGTGCATGCACATAAAGATATTCTCTTATCCATAGTATCATACATACATACGTACGTACATGCAAACAAATATATACTTTCTTCGATCAAAGCGTCTCCAAGTAAGTGTTATTGTTTTTTATAATTTCATTTATTTATTATTCATCTGACTGACGCTGTTACTTACCATCACTCATAAACTTTTGAACCCTATATATATATATGTGTGTGTGTGTGTGTGTGTGTGTGTATACACACACAAACAGACACAAACACACACGCACACTTATAATAAATAAATAAATAAATAATAAATTTAGTTATAGTAGGAATAGTAGTAGAATTCTGATAGTGGTTGTAGTGGAGCTATGTTAGCTATATAGCATCAGTGGTAGTAGTTGTAGCAACAAAAGTAGTTATAGTGGTGGAGCAGTCTAAAAAGAATGGCGTCTGACGGGGTTTGTGGGATTGTTATTACACTTTGTATTACAAGCAGATATATTACATAAAATGTAGAATATTCAGTACTAAAATACACATATACATACATACATACTTACATACATACATACATACATACATATATACATACATAAATACAGACAGACAGACATAAATATACGTAATAAAAATAGACAACGACACACACACACGCACATTCATTAGAACATAAAGAACTGTGTTCTGATGGCACACTGATGAAACCTAATTTCTTGTTAATTTTCCTTTCAGAATGCGAGGATTATCCAACAGCCTCAGAATGTACCACCACTCAATTGTGTCTAGTCACTGAAGGTACTCCAGCTAACGGTTACACCTGCACGGATCCAACTCACGTGTGCTGCTTTGGTAAGTCCTGATTGGATGGTGACATGTTTCCTTTCACGTCCGCTGAACTCTTCTTCTCCTAGAATCAAACTGTTTCCATTTCAAAATGTTCTTTATTTCCCCTTGTATGAAATTAAAGCAGTTCGTATTTCTAAAATCTCTAGGTTTTGTTTATGTGATTCGCCAAAACCATATCAGACTTTATTTTACTTTATGTTAATAATTATACTCAGTTGTTTATACTCAGTTACGTCAATTGTTTCAAGTGTTCCTTCAGTTTTGCTACTGAAGTGACTGAACTTAATGTCAGACATCTAATTAAACTTTCTAATTCCAGTGTTTCTTTTTCAGACCAGGACCGCTAATCAGGCTACTGAATATATATTTAAAAAGAACATAAATAAACAAACGAAGAAACAAAATAAATTAATTATATTATGTTATATTATGTTATGTTATATTATATTATGTTATGTTATGTTATATTATATTACATTGAAATAAAAACAAAAAATAAATTTATCCACGCTTATCATCGATTTTATCAAATTGTAAAATGTATATTTTTAATATTTTTAAAGTGTATAGATGCAAAGTTATGAACAAATCATCTAACAAAATTATTTATATTTCCAAATTTTTATCACTTCTATTTTTCGTACCTCATCATCTCTGATAACAAAGTTTTATAATAAAATTATACTCTTACAAAATATTTGGCAATCGCCATTTTACGGTTTAAAAATGCCGTAATGACGTCATCGTACACTCATGGACTATACGCTTGGACTTAATATCAAACTGTTAATGACGTCTTTTCATTCTGAGCTCTGAAAACGAGATGTTATTCTACACGTCACGAAAATAAAAACAAAATTTAACAAAAGTGTTCAGTTTAAAAAATATCAGAGAGTCGCCACTATTCGTGACTCGTGACGTCATCGTTTATATTGCGGACTGATTTGTTTTAAAATGTCTTCTGGTCATCATTTCACGGTCATATTTCATTAATAATAATGATAGGCCGGCATGAAAACGAAATCAAGTAACAACTGTCAGGATGTAGCCTGGGCGGTATCTCGCCAGATGGCGCTGTTAGTGACGTTTATCACACTGGTGCTGCTGTTGCCACTACTTCTACTACTACTACTACTACTACTACTAGCAGCACCAACAGCAGCACCACTTTCAGCGCCACCACTATTCATACTACTACTGCTACTATTATAGCTACTACTACTTCTACTACTGGTATTATTTCTACTACTACTACTACTGCTACTACTACTACTATTACTACTAACATTGCACATTTATTATGTATGTCCTAGCTTACAGAAGTTTCAGAAATTAAAAAAAACCCATAAAATAAAAATATCTTAAGATATAATTATTAATAATGACCGTAAACGTCAACAATTTAACAGTAATAAAAGTAAATACAATTATCGCTGATGAAGATATATTTTATTACTAGTAATAATATAAAGTAAAACTTTTTTTTTCTCTATCGTTGATCCGGATAGTTCTCCGCTGTCGGGTTTCACACTAAAACAGAAGAAAGTAAACTTTATAAAATAAAAGAAAGAAGAAAGAAGAAAAACCCTCATTATTATTATAAAATGATATTTCTATCGCGATAGAGATAGATGAATGGATGGACATGTAGGTAGAACGTAGAATGTAGGCAGGTGAATGGACATGTATGTATGTATGTATATTTGTATGTATATTTATGCATGTTTATATGTACATTTATGCATGTTTATGTTTAATACGGAGAAAATTATTGTAAAAAATAATACTCTCTTGTTGTTGGTGTGTGTGTGTGTGTGTTTATATATATATATAAATGAATATATGTATATATATATATATATATATATATATATATATATATACTTCCATACACACAAACACAATATCTATACTTACATATGTTTGTGTGTGAGTGTATGTTACATGTAGAATGATATAGATATAATTATCTATAGATAATTACACAGAGAGATAGCGGACAGACAGACAGACAGACTGATAGATAGATAGAGAGGGGAAAATAAATACCTACATACAAAGTCAGACAATCAAGCATAAAAATATGCACAAAAATAACTCAAAAACTTACACTACACCCGTATAGACACATACACACCTACATCCACATTCATACAGACACATACACCCAATGCATACATGAATATTAACATACTGTATATACATATACAAATAAAAATACACAGATATATTCTCCGACACACACAAAACAAATAAAATTGGAGAATCTGTTAAAAAAAGGAAAAGAAAAAAAAAAGAGACACCAGTAAATCTGAGAGAGACGTAATGAAAAATGACTGATACGTCGACTAACTTTTACAACAGAAATGATAGGGCGTGAGGCAGCTTCCGTTCACTAATTGACCATGGTAGAGGGCACAAATAACTTTCGGACGGCATTTGAATCTACACTCTGAAAAGCAAGAAAGTAAGTATTCGCGATTATACATCATTACACGAAAGAATTGATTATACTAAATATTTATACTCATACACAAATGTTAAAAAAAAAAAAAAAAAAAAAAAATATTATAAAGATTTATCAACATATGTGTAAACTTTACCAACATAGCTATAAAACATTAATCAACATTGGTGTAAAACGTTTAGTATCATATGAGTAAAACATTTACCATCATATGTGTAAACTATTTACCAACATACGTATAAACATTAATCAACATAGGTGTAAAACATTTAGTATCATATGTGTAAAACTTTTACCATTATATGTGTAAACTATTTACCAACATACGTATAAACATTAATCAACATGACAATTTATTTTTAATGTGACATATGCTATGTATCATATAGTAGGTACATCAATGACACCATGAAGAAAAAAAAATCATTATGCATCAGTTTATTGGCATTTAGGTATTTTAGGATTCTCTGAATATTCTCTGAATTATGTACGTCTGATTAGACTCCGCTTATAGATAGTACTCGGGAATGTACTGGTGCAGGAGAACAAAGTATGTTTCTGTATTTGAATTATTTATATAGATTAATAACTAAACGCATAGCAATTGAGTATATTCAATGCAAAAGCGAAATAAAATAAAGGACAAATATAATTACGTTTTATTCAACGCTATTTTAGATAATAAAACTAATTTCTGTGTCGGCCACTTGATATTACTGATATTTTTCCAAAGCAAGTAAAAATATACATATTCAGTAGGTGTGTGTGTATATATATATATGTGTGTGTGTGTGTGTGTGTGTGTGTGTGTGTGTACGTATGTTTCCAAATATGTGGTGTATATGTAGATACGTATATGTGTACAGATGTATCTGTGTCTAAATAGCAATGTAGTGAAAAAATAATAATAATTAAAAACTGACGCTTTGGAGCATCTTCAATGCAAAAGAGAAATTAAATAAGTTTATTATTATTTTTAATGATTTCACGTTTTATGAGACATCTGTGTTGATATTTATAAAATATACAATTTGGTAGAGTGGGGGATTCTGTTGGCTAGTTTACTTTAATACTGGAATGGTGAGTTTTGGTCAACATGTCTGGACGGTACCAGCATTGGAGCTGTACTTATTTACCTTGTCTTTTGAATCCTTGGGGACGAATCAACAAATGAAATTTTAAATAATAATAATAGTAATAATAATTTAAAAAGTAAAATTAAAAGATTTAACTTAATAACATAACTTAATGCTTATCACGTCCTATATATTGTATATTTATATTTTTATATCAAATATATTTATGTAGCTATATACATATGTGTGCGTGTATCTGTAAATGAATGCAGACGATAAATTAATAATTAAAAAACTTACTTGCTGTAGGCGCTTAAACAAACAGAAAAAGAAAATACATAATTTTGTTTTCAAATTTAACATTTTACAACGATATTTTTAGCAGATCAAAACTTCTTTTACTGTTAATACTTTATGTATATGGTGATATTTGATATAGTTAGAACGATCAAATATAGTCATGAAAATTATTCATCTGCCATTATTTTGTTTTCAATCGTATGTATGTATATAATTTGTGTACATCTGTATATAGGTATACATGTTTATACGAATATAGGCTATAGGCATGTTTTAAATTAATTAAGAAAGAAAACGTACTTGTTGTAGGAGCTTCAGAAAAAGAGAAGAAATACATCACAATTTGTGTAAGTTTCAATTTCAAGAAAAACATTTTACACATTATATACACAATATTTTTACAATGTCAAATATAAGGGCGATAAAATGCACTTGTTGAAGGTGCTTCAGTATTTTAGTTTCATAATAAGCTTATGTACAATTCAATGAATGTACTTCTGTTTGCATGTATGTATGTATATATATGCATAATTATGTTTAAATATAGTGTATGTATTTACGTAGGAATGCAGGCAAAATTATTAAAAGAAAAGAAAAACTCACTTGTTGTAGGTGCTACAATAGAAGAGAAAAATAAAATACACCAGCAATAAGTCTGAATTTTAAGAAACTTTTCCAATGAATAAAATATAATTTTAGTGTTTCGCATACTATAAACACTGTTATGTTCTCAAATGTAAGTATGATAAAACCGATTTATTATGCATTAGTTTATGTACAAATGCATGCATGCACTTTTGTGTATATGTATATGTATATTTGTATGGATATGTATGAATGTTGACGTTTAAATCCACTGTATGTATGTATATAGAAATACATAGAAAATTATTAAAATAACAAAACAAAAAACAAACTTACTCGTTGTAGGTGCTACAATATAAGAAAAACAAAATACATCAGAAACAATTCTGAGTTTTTAGAATGTTTTCCAATGAATAAAATATATTTTTGGTGTTTTCATCTTCTAAACACTATTATTTTATACTGTGAAATGTAAGTGTGATAAAACTGATTTATTATGCATCATTTCATGTACAAATGAATGATGCACGTTTTTATGTATATGTATCATGTTCATGTTTAAATACACTGTATGTAGAAATACAGAGAAAATGATTAAAATAACAAAACAAAAAACAAACTTACTCGTTGTAGGTGCTACAATATAAGAAAAATAAAATACATCAGAAACAATTCAGAGTTTTAACAAAGTTTTCCAATGAATAAAATATACTTTTGGTGTTTTCGTCTTGTAAACACTATTATTTTATACTGTGAAATGTAAGTGTGATAAAACTGATTTATTATGCATCATTTCATGTACAAATGAATGATGCACGTTTGTGTGTATGTATATATGTATGTATGTTTGTATGTATATGTATCATGTTTATGTTTAAATACACTGTATGTAGAAATACAGAGAAAATTATTAAAATAACAAAACAGAAAACAAACTTATTCGTATATAACAGAGAAATAAATTACACCAGAAATAAGTCTGAATTTTAAGAAACTTTTCCAACTTTTAGTGTTTTGCAAATTATAAACAACATTATTTTATGTTCTCAAATCTAAGTGCGATAAAACTGATTTATTATGCATTAGTTTAAGTAGAAATCCATGAATTTACGTTTGTATGTAAGTATATATAATTTATATATGTATATGTATGCATGTTTATGTTTAAATAGAGTGCATGTATTTATGTAGGAATGCAGGCAAAATTATTAAAAGAAAAGAAAAACTCACTTGTTGTA
>CM022668.1:4848090-4860590 GCA_012295275.1 Chrysomallon squamiferum | reverse complement strand
TATGAAAATATTTCTATTTGTCGTCGTCGTAGCATGTTTGACTACAGTGGAGTCACATGGAAGTTGGTGGGGCAGACATTTCTGGGACAACTGCACTCAAAGGTAAATTTATTTATTTTGTTTTTTGAAATTAACTTCGTAGTTAGGACCAAATGTTGTTGTTCTGTTCTTGTTCTTGTTTTCTCGTCTATTTGTTCTTTCTTTCATTATTTTATTTATATATTTTTTATTCATTCATTCATTCATCTATTTATTTATCTTTAACTTTAAACTTTTTATTATTATTTCTTCTTAAAATATTAGTTGGATGTTTCGTTTTTTTAACTATTGTGTATGTTCTCACTATTTAAGTTTATCAAATTTCGTATTTACTTTAATTAATACAATTATTTTATACGAATAAGCCTTCGAAAATGAATACTCTATAGTTCCAAGTTGCTATTTGATTATCTGAATAAAATGTGTCATTATTCTACATAAAATATAACAATAAAATAACACGTTTAAAGAAAAGACAAAAAATAACAACAAACATTTAACGCTACCATTTTCCTTCTTCACAACTGACAGTGGCGATAGGTATTTACTGATAATATTAAAGTCAAAGTACACTACTGAAGGAAGTGAGAAGCTTCACTGGTTCGAACTGGTTCGTCATCACTCGGATTTATACGTAGAAAATGTGTCACCTTGAGATTTCACGGTCAGTTCTCCTCGGTACACTGTGTGACAGCGCGTCTGTTCATCTCTCTGGTTTTAAATTAATAAAATATCTAGCCACTGATCTGAGACCCATGCTGCTAAAGCAAAATTAACTTTCGTTGGCATATAATAATTTTCCTTCGTATTAATCTGGTAAATATATTAGTCATTAATTACTTTCTATTTTATCGCTCTTTTCATTTCTATTTATAATTTTTATTTTAGACTGGGAGGATTATTCAATACCAATGTATCTCTGTTTATCAAAAATTATACTATCCTTTACATTTTGATTCTCAACTTATCCAGAAACAAAAAATATAACATTAAAAACAATAACCAGAACCAGAACCAGAACAATGATGCACATAAAGTAATAATGATTTTTATTACTATTTTATTAAAATTAAAACAAAATCAAATAAACAAATCAATAAATGAATGAGTTGTAGAAATATTTGAAACACATCGGCTTGCGATCGATTTTCTTCAGTTGTTCACTCTGTCACATCCCGAACAAGACAATCAGGTGAAAAACGATGGGTGGCTCAGCATAAACTGAGAACAATTAATAGTTATTCTCTTATCAGGTTCCAGTGAAATTACAAACTCACACATGCAGCTATTGAGCAGAACAGAACAATTAAAACTGTGATTTGTACACGTTGACATAAGAGACAAACAATTACAAGTCTCACATTTCCGGTATTCACATCGTTCGACAAAGTCGTGACTACAAGAAGCAGAAGAAAGTGAAAATGGAATCTTCTCTGATTATTTGCGTGTTGGTTGTAACATGTCTGAGTGTAGCAGAGTCACACCTTGAACACGAGGAATCTTTAAAAGGTTGCCAATTAATACTGAATATCGTTTAAGTATCTGAGATATAAAAATAACATTTTTGAGAACGCTTCTACCCATTCTGACATAAAAATAGCGGTAAAATTCAGTATAAAAAATCTGTAATGAGAAGTAAGTAATTTTGTTTATAACAACAACAACAAAGCGAAAACAATAACAACAACCACAATTATAATAATAATAATAATAGATAACCAAACAAACAAAAAACAAGGAAACTAATAAATAAATGAATAAATAATGTACTAAAAAATAAAACAGTTATATTTTAAAAGTTCTTTCTAATCTCAGTTTTTTCTAAAGAAAAATAAAGTGAATTGTAGGAGACGTTTTCTTTCCTGAAAATCTATACCTGGTACGTATAACATAAAATATTTTCTACGTTATGAAGCTATTTTTATCTTTCAGAATTGAAAAGATGCTGGTAACAATTGACTGTCTGAAAAAACAGTTAGACGATAGCGAAGCACATCATAAGTAAAAATGACAACGGCTCTCTCTCTCTCTCTCTCTCTCTCTCTCTCTCTCTCTCTCTCTCTCTCTCTCTCTCTCTCTCTCTCTCTCTCTCTCTCTCTCTCTCTCTCTCTCTCTCTCTCTCTGTGTCTCTCTCTCTCACACACACACACACTCACATGCACATACAAAGACATAAATGCATACATACATAAATATATACACTCATACATACAATAATACAAATAAATAAATTAATGAGTCGTAGAAATATTGAAGCGTGTCACTTTAAGATCGATTTCCTTCAGTTGTTTACTGTGTTATATCCAGCAAAGACCATCAAAACTAAAACCGGTGGGTAGCTGAATATAAACTGAGTACAATTAATAGTTGTTGTCTGTAACAGATTTCAATGAAATTAGAAAATCACAGATGCAGTCACTGAACAGAACAGGACAGTTAATTAAGAGTCAAGGTGAACAGAAGACAATCAAGAGAAAAACGGTGGGTAGCTGAATATAAACTGAGAACAATAAATATTTATTGTCTTATCAGATTTCAATGAAATTAGAAAATCGCACTTGCAGCTACCAAGCAGAACAGGACAGTTAATTAAGAGTGTAATTTTCCATTGTACACGTTGACAAAAGAAACAAATATCAGTACGTCTCGCATTTCCAGAGCTCACACAGTTCAACAAAGTCCTGAGTACAAGAAGCAGAAAAAAGTGAAAATGAAATCTTCTCTGATTATTTGCGTGTTGGTTGTAACATGTCTGAGTGTAGCAGAGTCACACCTTGAACACTGGGGGTGGGGACATGAGAAACCGGCTGAAAGCTGTAGTCAGAAGTAAGTAATTTATTTTGTGTTTATAATAATAATAATAATAATAATAATAATAATAATAATAATAATAATAATAATAATAATAATAGGTATTTACTGATAATATTAAAGTCAAAGTACACTACTGAAGGAAGTGATAAGCTTCACTGGTTCGAACTGGTTCGTCATCACTCGGATTTATACGTAGAAAATGTGTCACCTTGAGATTTCACGGTCAGTTCTCCTCGGTACACTGTGTGACAGCGCGTCTGTTCATCTCTCTGGTTTTAAGTTAGTAAAATATCTAGCCACTGATCTAAGACCCATGCTGCTAAAGCAAAATTAACTTTCGTTGGCATATAATAATTTTCCTTCGTATTAATCTGGTAAATATATTAGTCATTAATTACTTTCTATTTTATCGCTCTTTTCATTTCTATTTATAATTTTTATTTTAGACTGGGAGGATTATTCAATACCAATGTATCTCTGTTTATCAAAAATAATACTATCCTTTACATTTTGATTCTCAACTTATCCAGAAACAAACAGTATAACATTAAAAACAATAACCAGAACCAGAACCAGAACCAGAACCAGAACAATGATGCACATAAAGTAATCATGATTTTTATTACTATTTTATTAAAATTAAAACAAAATCAAATAAACAAATCAATAAATGAATGAGTTGTAGAAATATTTGAAACACATCGGCTTGCGATCGATTTTCTTCAGTTGTTCACTCTGTCACATCCCGAACAAGACAATCAGGTGAAAAACGATGGGTGGCTCAGCATAAACTGAGAACAATTAATAGTTATTGTCTTATCAGTTTTGAATGAAATTAGAAACACACAGATGCAGCTATTGAGCAGAACAGAACAATTAAAACTGTGATTTGTACACGTTGACAGAAGAGACAAACAATTACAAGTCTCACATTTCCGGTATTCACATCGTTCGACAAAGTCGTAACTTCAAGAAGCAGAAAAAAGTGAAAATGAAATCTTCTCTGATTATTTGCGTGTTGGTTCTAACATGTCTGAGTGTAGCAGAGTCACACCTTGAACACTGGGGGTGGGGACATGAGAAACCGGCTGAAAGCTGTAGTCAGAAGTAAGTAATTTATTTTGTGTTTATAATAATAATAATAATAGTAATAATAATAATAATAATAATAATAATAATAATAATAATAGTTGTAGCAGTAGTAGTAGTAGTAGTAGTAGTAGTAGTAGTAACTGACACGTCTAATATGAAATATTTATAAGTTAAAAAGCTGTTTTTATCTTTCAGAGTTCAAAAGATGCTGGTGAAAATTGACTGTCTGAAAAAACAGTTAGACGATTGCGAAGCATTACGTAAGTAAAAATTACAACTGTCTCTGTGTATATCTCTGTCTCGATCTTTCTGTTTGTCTGTCTGTCTATCTATGTTTCAAATCTCTTCCTCTCTGTCTTTCGCCATCTCTCTCATTCTGTATTTATCTGTCCATGGATCATTATAGTTCTCTCTCTCTCTATGTCTATCTGTCTTAACATGCATACACATATTTACACATATACACATACTAGGTAGTACAGACATACATACACATGTATATATATAAATAGAATCTTCATTTTTTCTGATTTATTAAACTAATTACTTATGTATTTTTTCTTTATTTCTCTCTGAAGCTGGTAAGATATCAAAAATTATTTGTTATAATTTGTTTTCTGTATAAAGAAATACATTAAGTACATCGAGATATATTTGATACATAACTCATATTAACATATAATACATTGACACTAACACACATTGACTAACATACATAACTAGTACATATAAGCATCTATCCACACATTTGGAAACTGACACGAACGTTTTGTTACAAATAAAGATGATATTTTATTTAACGTATCTGAAACAAGAACACCACAAAACTCCCTTTCAGTTTACCTTTGATGCAGATTCGATATTCAGAAATATAAACTTCGATGCGGTCATATTTTCTCTTTAGAGAGCACTCGATGAATACCCAAATAGAGAAGGACCATCTCAAAGTATTATAGAATAATTTGAATTAAGGATAACGATAACATCTTTGAATTTTAATGAGAAATACATCAACAGATTTACGGGTAAATGTTTCAGTCGAAATTTTTTGTGTTTGTGTTGATTTCAAGCAAAGCAAACAAAAATCCAGTTAGATATGTCAGGTATTTATTTTCATTATTTGGCACCATACCTGTTCTCGAAGGATTTACGAATGAATTCAGTAAAAATTACAGAAATGTTTTAAAATGTTTTCAGAGGATAGGTTTTGTTTAAGAATGTTTTTCGTGAAATGTTAGATGCTTTGTATTTCTTCGCATATTTTGAGCAAGGATTTCTTCTAAATAATATTAAACATGTTTAGAAATATACTGTATTGTTCTGGAAGGTCATCTGAATAAATTCCAGAAGCATTTCGTTTATAGTTTTAAATTTGTATACTTATATACATTTACCCATACAGTCTTTCATAATACCTACATACATACACACATACATACATACATATATACAAATATACATACATATAAACATACATACATTAAAAATATTCGTCTTTTCCCTACCTGATGTATTAAAATAATTTTGTTTTGTTTCTTTTTTGTTTCTCTCCGAAGCTCCTCTGAAAGGTAAGACATTAAACATCTTTTCTTAATTTAGTTTTTTGATAAAGAAATACAGAAATCATGTCAAGATATTGAGATCAGTGCATGCACATAAACACATACTCTTATCCAAACATACATACGTATAATATTATCCGTGAACAGTTCTCTCTTACACATTATACCTGTTTTATTTCAAATGATAGAAAAAATATTGAATAATTTCTCCCGAAACACACACACACAAACACACACACACTCTCTCTCTCTCTCTCTCTCTCTCTCTCTCTCTCTCTCTCTCTCTCTCTCTCTCTCTCTCTCTCTCTCTCTCTCTCTCTCTCTCTCTCTCTCTCTCTCTCTCTCTCTCTCTCTGTGTCTCTCTCTCTCTGTCTCTCTCTCTCTATCTCTCTCTCAGGTGTTCTCTTTCGTTCGTTTTCTTCTTTTTCTGAATTGTTCTGTTCCTTGCTCCACTCTCTTGTATTTCTTGTCTCTTGTTCTCTCTCTCTTGTTTTTTTTTTTCTTGCTCTCTTTCTTCTATCCCGTCTTCTCTTTCTTATTTTGTCTCTCTTGTCCTGTCTCTGTTGTCATCTGTCTCTCTCAGCTGGTAAGTATATTTTTGAGAATTACTTACTTAAGATTTGCTTTATATGAACACTGCAGTTACCCAGAAATGCACATACATACATACATACATATATTCACAAAAGCAGAATGACAAATTACGAATGAAACAATGTTTCTGAGTGCTTTTGTGTGTTTAAGTGACACAGAGACAGAAAAAATGAGAGACAGAGAGAAACAGAGAGAACAGTAAGACAAACACAGAGACAGACAGAGAGAACAGTAAGACAAACACAGAGACAGACAGAGAGAGAGCCACAGAGAAATAGATAGAGAAAGAAAGAGAATGACTGAGAGAGAAATAGAGAGAGTGGCAGAGAGACCGAGGGAGAGAGTGGTAAAGAAAGAGAATTAGAGAAAGAGAGAAAATAACTCTATTTTAAAGATTTTCTTTTTTTTTCTTTTCCTAATTTTACTTTTAGTCTGTGCGGATCATCCAGATGAAGACTCCGCATGTATGGCACCAGAAACGTGTGACGGTACTGGTGGCACTGAAGCTGAAGGCTACCTGTGCGCTGATGCATCTCACGTGTGTTGCTATGGTAACTTCATGTTAATTCATTAGAGAATACTGGTGTTTCCTTTCACGTCCGCCTAACTTTTTAAATTTATTTGTTTATTTCAAGGAGAGGAATTATTAGTTTTGTCTGTTACAATATTTCACTTTCATAAAATACTTTGTTATTTTCTTTGCAACAGTATATTGTAAATTGTGTAAATTCTTTCAAGATTACCTGTCATATTTATTAGACTTTAGTAGCAAAGTAGAAACATGGTTGACAGTATCTAATTATGATTTCTATTCCCATTTTTTCTTTTCTTATTAAAGCTCTGATGTAGGTTAAAAGTCTGGAGAGAAACTTGAAAAAGGAAACACAGTCATATTAGTAAGAAATAAAAGTGTGAAAGCATGATAACTCTTTATCTTTATTATTTTAAAATTAATAAATTAACTTATTTATTTATTTATTTATTTTCTATAGTAGTGGTAGTTAATAGTATCGAAGTGTAATAGTAACAACAGTAAAAACAACATTAGCATTTACATTTGTTAATGTTACTGAAATGGCTATTTCTAGAAAAGTCTTCTGTCTTTTTCACGAGGATTCCCAAAGTTTCATTATTTTGTTTTTACACTGATTTAATTGATTGAATGGTAAATGTCCTTTGCTACTGTTACGATACAAATGTTTTGCAAAAACCAAAAATCTAGAGAACACGGATCTCGAGTCACAAAATGAAAACGAGGCACTGTCCATCGTCCTGTCAAACGAAAATCCATTGCACCCTTTTTCCTAGTTTTGTATGCCTCCGTTTTGACAGCTGTCACTCATTGCAAAATTAGTCAGTACGAGTCTCTGTAAAAATATTACCTTTTTTCTGTGTTGATTCGTCCTGTTGACACTGGGATAGAACTGGTTGTGTTAGTTCGGAAAAGTCTGGCAGTGTTTCAGTAGGCCTGACGTTTTTCGTGATTATCATCATCCTAAGTATTTCCAGTATATAACAGTCTTACATTGTGTATCATGGCTTTTCTTATCTTCTTTTTTGTTTTTCCATTTTTCCATAACACGAAGAAATTATAGAAAATTAGAGTAGTGTTAAAATTATTTATTTTGACATTTATATATAGAAAATAACACACAGTCATCAAATTACGAGCAACTGTACGCAGAATATTTTAGTAAATTATTTTCAAACTGGATTTAGAGAACAGAGAAAACAGTTAGTGTGAGTTATAAACACGGCGATGCCCTAAACTATTCAAATCTTTATAGACCCAATTTCTTGAGCATTAACAGAGAATAAAATTGTGTGATAATTAAACTGAAATCTTACAGGCTCTTACAGGACGCCACTTTCTAAGCTTGGAGTAGATTTTTCAGCTCATACTTAAAACCAGCCATATGAATAATGTACATTAATTATGGTGGAAGAAGAAGTATATTCGAATTTTTGCATGTTATGCACTATAATTTGATGTATATCACTAGGGTTTCAAGATAAGTTGAATATATCACCATGGTTTCAAAATAAGCTTTTGCTTTTCACTAAGGTTTCAACATAAGTTGAGTATATCAACATGGTTTCACTATAATTTGAAGTATATCACTAGGGTTTCAAGATAAGTTGAGTATATCACCATGGTTTCAATATTTTCTTTTACTTTTTGATCCTCAACTTATCCATAAACAAACAAAATGACATTAACCAGAAAAATAACAAGAACAACAACAGTGATGTAAATATTATAATAATAATAATAACAATAATAATAATAATAATAACAATAACAATAATAATAATAATAATAATAATAATAACAATAACAAATCCAATACAGAACCAAATAGAAATAAATAAATAAATAAATAAACAAATAAATAAATGAATGATTAGTAGAAATATTTGAAGCGTGTCACTTTAAGGTCGATTTTCTTCAGCTGTTTACTCTGTTATATCCAGCAAAGACCATCAAGACTAAAACCGGTGGGTGGCTGAAAATAAACTGAGAACAATTAATAGCTGTTGTCTGTAACAGATTTCAATGAAATTAGAAAATCACAGATGCAGTCATTAAACAGAACAGGACTGTAAATTAAGAGTGAAGGTGAACACAAGACAATCAAGAGAAAAACGAATGGTGGCTGAATATAAACTGAGAACAATTAATAGTTATTGTCTTATCAGATTTCAATGAAATTAGAAAATCACACATGCAGCTATTGAGAACAGAACAGTTAATTAAAAGTGTGATTTGTACACTTTGACAAAAGAAACAAATAACAGTACGTCTCGCATTTCCAGCTTTCACACAGTTCAACAAAGTCGTGAGTACAAGAAGCAGAAAAAAGTGAAAATGAAATCTTCTCTGATTATTTGCGTGTTGGTTGTAACATGTCTGACTGTAGCAGAGTCACACCTTGAACACTGGGGGTGGGGACATGAGAAACCGGCTGAAAGCTGTAGTCAGAAGTAAGTAATTTATTTTGTGTTTATAATAATAATAAGAAGAAGAAGAATTATACTAACATCCGAAATTATTATAATAATAATAAAGAAACTAACAAACAAATAAACAAATAAATATATTAAAAAAATTGAAAAAGAAACAAACAAATTAATAAATAAATACGTAAATAAAGAAAGAAAACAGTAAATAAATAAAAACGAAACGAAATAAAAGAGACACACTTTAAGAGTTGTTTCTAAACTAAGCTTTTCCTAAAGTAAAATAATGTAAATTGTATGAGAAGTTTCCGTTCCTGAAAAGCAATAACTGACAAGTGTAATATAAAATATTTATCAGTTAAAAAGCTGTTTTTGTCTTTCAGAGTTCAAAAGATGCTGGTGAAAATTGACTGTCTGAAAAAAACAGTTGGACGACTGCGAAGCACTACGTAAGTAAACCTTACAACTGTCTCTGTATATATCTCTGTCTCTATCTGTCTGTTTATCTATCTGTCTCTCTACCTATATATCAATCTCTTTCTCTCTGTCTTTCATCATCTCTCTCATTCTGTATTTACCTGTCCATGTTTCATTTACGTCTCTTTTACTCTCTGTTGACCTCTCTTACACATACATACACATACCTATATACATATACACATTATGTATATATTTAGATACATACTTACGTACGTATGTACATTAATAATATTCTTCTTTTTTTCTAACTGATGTATTAATATGATTACTTTTTGTATTTTTTCTTTATTTCTCTCTGAAGCTGCACCAGCAAGTAAGATATCAAACATTATTTTTGACAATTTGTTTTCTCTATAAAGAAATACATGAAATACATCCAGATATATTTGATACATAACGCATATTACCATCTAATACATTGACACAAACACACGTTCATTAACATACATAACTCGTACATATACACATTTTTCAATACATTTGGAAACAGACACGATAGTTTTGTTGAAAATACAGATGCTGTTTTACTTAACATATCTTAAACAACAGAACCTCAAAAGTCCCTCTTAGTTACGCTTCATGCAGATTCCATATTTACTAATATAAACGTCGATGCTGACATTTTCTATTTAGAGAACATTTGAAGAAAACCCAGATACAGAGAAACCATCTGAAAGTATTATAAAAATAATTTGAATTAAGGAAAAACGTAACATTTTTGAATTTGAATGAGAAATGAATCAACAGATTTACGGTTAAATGTTTCAGCCGAAATTGTGTTTGTTTGAATCGGTTTCAAACAAAGCAAGCAAAAATCCACTATGATATGTCAGTTATTTATTTTGATTATTTAGCATCGTAACTGTTCTGGAACGATTTACGACCGTTTTCAGTAAAGATTTAAAAATGTTTTATAATGTTTTCAAAGGATAAGTTTTGTTTTTCATGAAATGCTGGATGCTTTGTATTTCTTTGTGTATTTTGAGAAAGGATACCTTCTAAATAATTTTAAATAGGCTTAGTTATATACTGTATTAATCTAAAAGTGGATTTGAATAAACCGCTGTACGCTTTTGTTTATAGTTTTAAAATGCCTCATGTATGTTAATAAATGTATATATATATATATACATACATACACATTAAACATATTCGTCTTCTCCCTACCTGTTGTACTGAAATAATAATAATAAAAATAATAATAATAATAATATATGTATATATATATTATTCTTTTTTTTCCTTTGAAGCTCCTCTTCCAGGTAAGATATCAAACATCTCTTCTTAATTTAGTTTCTCCATAAAGATATACATGAAACTTGATCAGATCACTGATATAAACACATACTCTTATCCATATATACATACAAACATATTTTTTTCTTTCGCTCAAAGCGTCTCCACGTAACTCTTATTATTGCTCTTTATTATTATTTTTCTATAATTTCATTTATTTGTTGTTCATCTTACATCGCTCATAAACGTTTGACCGCTTCACATTATATCCGTCTTAATTCAAATCATTCAGAGAGAGTGATAAAGAAAGAAAATGATATACAGACAAAAACTGAGAGAGAGAGAGAGAGAGTATCTTTCTACTTTAACGATTTTTTTTTTTTCCTTTTAGACTGTGTCGATCATCCAAGCGAAGATTCCCAATGTATGACAGGAGAAGCTTGTACACTTATGTCTGCCCTTACTACTGAAGATTTCAGATGTGCGGATGCAGCTCACGTGTGCTGCTATAGTAAGTCCATGTTAACTGATTGGATAATGCTTGTGTCTTCTTTTACGTCCGTACAGCTTCTCTTCAGCAACATCACGTATAACGTTCTATTTCCACAGGGCAATTTAAAAAAAATATATATATATTTATTTATATACCGTCATAACTATCTCCAGAAGGAGACAGTTGTGTCATTTTTCTTTTATAATATTTCACTAAAGGTATGTTATTTTATTTCTGAAAAGATACTGTAAATTATTTCAACTTTTTCAAGATTACTTCTCATTTAATCACGTTTCGGCAAAATAGAAAATATGTTACGAGTTAGAACTGTTTTCCATAAATATGATTTTAAGCACGAAAATGTCATTCGTGTGAATATTTTAATCCAGCTGCCCATGATTGGGAAAATCATTTTAAAATACTCTCAATAGAGCAAATCCTCATCCTCGGTTCAAAAGCAAAAACAGATATTTTCAAACCTCAACTAGAAGTCTTCTGGAATCGCACGTTACAAACCACAAAACACTTTTTTCATTAAATGTTAAAATTGACAGATTAAAAGGGGAAGATTAAATAATTTTCAAAATACTTGACAATGGCCGCATCTTTGTCAAGTGTAAAATGGTGACGGAGCACTATTTTACTTAGCGACTATGAAACGTGTAATAACTGCATGTCCCATCATAATTTGCAGTCAAAACGACATCTTACTCGCATCGCGACTTTCAGAATCATATGTCTGGATAAAGTCATATTCTCAAAGGATCTACTAATGAATTCAGTAAAAAATACGGAAATGTTTTAAAATGTCCTCAACGAACATGGTTTGTTTTAGAATGTTTCTCGTGAAATGTTCGATGTTTTGTTTTTCTTCATATATGTTGAGAAAGGATACCTTGTAAATAAATTTAAATAGGTTCAGAAATATATTGTATTAATTTAGAAGCAGATTTGAATAACCCCTGAACACTTTTGTTTATACTTTTCAACTGTGTTGTGAATGTAAACATATATGTACATAGATAGATATATATAAACATTAAAAATATTCGTCTTCTCCCTAATGTATTAAAATAATAGATATATAATGTATTCTTTTTTCTTTTCTTTTTTCTCCATAACGAAATACATGAAACATGTCCAGATATTTAGATCAGATCACTGATATAAAGACATACTCTTATCCACACATACAAAAATATTTTTTTATCTTTCGCTCAAAGCGTCTC
>CM022668.1:4823090-4840590 GCA_012295275.1 Chrysomallon squamiferum | reverse complement strand
CAACAGAACCTCAAAAGTCCCTTTTAGTTACGCTTCATGCGGATTCCATATTTACTAATATAAACGTCGATGCTGCCATATATTCTCTTTAAAGAACATTTGAAGAAAACCCAGATACAGAGAAACCATCTGAAAGTATTATAGAATAATTTGAATTAAGGAAAAACGTAACATTTTTGAATTTGAATGAGAAATGAATCAACAGGTTTACGGGTAAATGTTTCAGCCGAAATTTGTTGTGTTTGTATCGGTTTCAAACGAAGCAAGCAAAAATCCACTTGGATATGTCAGATATTTATTTTGATTATTTAGCATCGTAACTGTTCTGGAACGATTTACGACCGTTTTCAGTAAAGATTTAAAAATGTTTTATAATGTTTTCAAAGGATAAGTTTTGTTTTTCATGAAATGTTGGATGCTTTGTATTTCTTTGTGTATTTTGAGAAAGGATACCTTCTAAATAATTTTGAGTAGGCTCAGCTATCTATTGTATTAATCTAGAAGTGGATTTGAATAAACCACTGTACGCTTTTGTTTGTAGTTTTAAAATATATATTCTTCTTTTTTTCCTTTGAAGCTCCTCTTCCAGGTAAGATATCAAAGATCTTTTCTTAATTTAGTTTCTCCATAGAAAAATATTGCATGAAACACATCCAGATATTAAGATCAGTGCATTTATATAAACAGATACTCATTTCTTACATACATACATATATGTTTCTATCTTTCGCTCAAAGCGTCTCCAAGTAAGTCTTATTATTGATTATTGAGAGAGACCATATCTTTCTACTTTAACGATTTTTCTTTTTATCCTCTCTGATATTCCTTTTAGACTGTGTCGATCATGAAAACCCATCTTCCCAATGTATGACAGGAGAAGCTTGTACACTTATGTCTGCCCTTACTACTGAAGATTTCAGATGTGCGGATGCAGCTCACGTGTGCTGCTATAGTAAGTTCATGTTAACTGATTGGATAATGCTTGTGTCTTCTTTTACGTCCGTACAACTTCTCTTCAGCAACATCACGTATAACGCTCTATTTCTACAAAACTCACTTTTAGTTACGCTTCATTCAGATTCGATAATCACAAATATAAACATCGATGCGGCCATATATTCTCTTTAGAGAGCATTTGAAGAATACCCAGATGGAGAAAGACCATCTGAAAGGATTATATTGTTTATAAAGGTTTAAATTGATTATAAAGGTAACATCTTTGAATTTAAATGAGAAACGCATCAAAAATCGAGTTTCATATATCAGATATTTATTTTGGCATCTTTGTCATGTGTGTGCTTGCAGACTATGAAACGTTTAATAACTCCATGTGCCATCCTAGGTTGCAGTCAAAATGACATTATTCTGGCATCGTGATTTTCTGTCTCTGGAAGGATTTACGAATGAAATGAGTAAAAGATGCAGACATGTTTTAAAATGTTTTCAAAGGATATGTTTTGTTTAAGAATGTTTTTCGTGAAATGTTAGATGTTTTGTTTTTCTTCATATCTGTTGAGAAAGGATTACTACTAAATAATTCTAAATAGGTTCAGTTATATATTGTACTAATCTAGAAGCGGATTTGAATAAACTGCTGAACGCTTTTATTTATAGTTTTAAAATGTATACATACATACAGACACACATTGAAAATATTCATCTTCTCCCTAATATATTGAAATAATATAAATATATATTTCTTTTTTTTTTGAAGTTCCTCTTCCAGGTAAGATATCAATCATATTTTCTTAATTTAATTTCTTCATAAAGAATACATTAAACATGCCTATATATTTAGATCAGTGCATGAACATAAAGACATTGTCTTATCCATAGCAACATACATACATACGTACGTACATTCAAAAAATACATACTTTTTTCGATCAAATCGTCTCCAGGTAAGTGTTATTGTTTTTTATAATTTCATTGATTTATTGCTCGTCTGACTGACGCTGTTACTTACATCACTCATAAGCTTTTGACCGCTTCACATTATATCCGTTTCAGTTCAAATCATTCAGAGAGAGTGATAAAGAAAGAAAATGATATATAGACAAAAACTGAGAGAGAGAGAGAATCTTTCTACTTTAACGATTTTTCTTTTTCTCCTCTCTGGTATTCCTTTTAGCCTGTGTCGAACATCCAAGCCCATCTTCCCAGTGTGTGATAGGGGCAGAGTGTATGACTCTGTCTCTCGATATTACTGAAGAATACAGATGTGAGGATCCAGCTCACGTGTGCTGCTATTGTAAGTTCATGTTAACTGATTGGATAATGCTTGTGTCTTCTTTTACGTCCGTACAACTTCTCTTCAGCAACATCACGTATAACGTTCTATTTCCAGGGGGCAATTTAAAAAAAAAAAAAAAAAAAAAAAAATTATTTATATACTGTCATAACTATCTCCAGAAGGAGACAGTTGTGTCAGTTTTCTTTTATAATATTTCACTAAAGGTATGTTATTTTATTTCTGAAAAGGATACTGTAAAATATGTCAACTTTTTCAAACTTTCTTCTCATTTAATCTCGTTTCGGCAAAACAGAAAATATGTTACGAGTTAGAACTGTTTTTCATAAATATGATTTTAAGCACGAAAAGGTCATTCGTGTGAATATTTTAATCTACCTGCCCATGACTGGGAAAATCATTTTTAAATACTCTCAATAGAGCAAATCCTCATCCTCGGCTCAAAAGCAAAAACAGATATTTTGAAACCTCAACTAGAAGTCTTCTGGAATCGTACATTACAAACCACAAAACACTTTTTTGAATAAATTTTAAATTTGACAGATTAAAAGGGTAGATCAAATAATTTTCAAAATACTTGACAATGGCCGCATCTTTGTCAAGTGTAAAATGGTGACGGAGCACTATTTTACTTAGCGACTATGAAACGTGTAATAACTGCATGTCCCATCATAATTTGCAGTCAAAACGACATCTTACTCGCATCGCGATTTTCAGAATCATATGTCTGGATAAAGTCATATTCTCCAAGGATCTACTAATGAATTCAGTAAAAAATACGGAAATGTTTTAAAATGTCCTCAACGAACATGGTTTGTTTTAGAATGTTTCTCGTGAAATGTTAGATGTTTTGTTTTTCTTCATATATGTTGAGAAAGTACATTTAAGTAATTTACAAGTAGATTTGAATAACCCCTGAACACTTTTGTTTGTACTTTTAAACTGTGTTGTGAATGTAAACATATATGTACATAGATAGATATATATAAACATTAAAAATATTCGTCTTCTCCCTCATGTATTAAAATAATATATATATCTTCTGTTTTTTTCTTTTTTCTTTGAAGGTAATCTTCCAGGTAAGATATCAAAGATCTTTTCTTCATTTAGTTTCTCCATAGAAAAAAAAATGCATGAAACAGATCCAGATGTTTAGATCAGTGCATTCATATAAACAGACACTCATTTCATACATACAAACATACATGCGTTTATACAAACAAAGCATTTCCGCGTAAGTGTTATCATTGCTGTTTTTATTTTATACACTTTTTATTTCATTTATTTATTATTCACCTCGCTGAAGCTGTTACTTACATCATCAATAGATACTTCTACGTTACACATTGATCCAGTTTTAGTTCAAATGTTTCAGAGAGAGAGAAACTGATAAAGAAAGAGAACGATATAGAGACAGAAACAGAGAGACTCAGTTTTAATCTTTTCTTTTTTCCTTTCTAATTTTCCTTTTAGACTGTTCGGCTCATATGGTAGTAACTGCCGTGTGTGCGTCATCATCAGACTGTTTAAGTACCCTTGGCTCTGAAGATGATGCTTACACCTGTGCGAATCAGACTGAAGTGTGCTGCCTTGGTAATTTCATGTTAATTGATTCGATAATGCTTCTGTTTCCTTTGACGTCCGTACAACTTCCCCTTCAGTTATATCACGTGAAATGTTCAATTTCCAATTGTGAACTTTTAGATGTTTCACAGTTTTTATTTATGAATCGTCAGAACGTTTTACCGGAGGGGCGTTATTTAATCTATGTGTTATCCCATTTCTTACATACCTACATACATACACACATACATACATACATACATACAAATATACATACATACATACATACAGACATACATACATTAAAAATATTCGTCTTTTCTGTACCTGATGTATTAAAATAATTTTGTTTTGTTTCTTTCTCGTTTCTCTCCGAAGCTCCTCCAGGTAATATATTAAGCATCTTTTCTTAATTTAGTTTCTTGACAAATACAGAAAGCATGTCAATATATTTAGATCAGTGCATGCACACAAACACATACTCTTATCCAAACATACATACGTATAATATTATCCGTAAACAGTTCTCCCTTACACATTATACCTGTTTTAATTCAAATGATAGAACAAATATTGAATAATTCCTACCGTAACTATCTCTCTCGTTGTTTCTTCCTCTCTTCTTCTATATATTATTTTGTCTTTCTTGTTCTGTCTCTGTTGTCATCAGTCTCTCTCATCTGGTATGTTTCTGAGAATTACTTACTTAAAATGTATTTTATATAAACAGTGCGTGTACACAGAAATGCACAGATATACATACTTCATATATTCACAAGAACAGAATGACAAATTACGAATAAAACAATGTTTCTGGTGGGTTTTTGCGTATCTAAGAGACACACAGAGAGAAAAAGAGAGAACAGAGAGATATACAGAGACAGAGAGAACAGAGAGAGAGAGAGAGTCACAGAAAAAGAGACAGAGAAAGAAAGAGAATGACTGAGAGAGAGAAAGAGAAAGAGAAAGTGGCAGAGAGATAGAGGGAGAGAGGGATAAAGAAAGAGAGACAGAGAAAGAGAGAGAATAACTCTATTTTAATTATTTTGTCTTTTGTTTTGTAATTTTCCTTTTAGACTGTGCCGATTATGTGGAGTATGCAGAATGCATGTCAGCATCATCTTGTAATGACAACTTGGGCATTGTAGCTCTAGGCTACGTCTGCGCAGATGCAACTAAACTGTGCTGCTATGGTAACGTCTTGTTAATTCATTAGATAATAATTGCGTTTTCTTTGACGTCCGTCTAACGTATCTTCAGCTATTCCCATTTACGAATTTTTTAATTATTTATTTATTTATTTCAAGGAGAGGAGTTTTGATTTTGTCTGTTATAATATTTCAGTTTCATAAAATACTTATGTTATTTTATTTCCAAAAGTATACTGTAAATTATGTATCGTCTTTCAAGTTTATTAGACTTAAGTGGCACAGTACAAATGGGGTTGTCAGTAGAAAACAAACATCTTGTTACGTTTTCTAATCACATTTCTTTTCCTTTTCTTCTCTTATTATAGACATATAGATCTGGAGAAAAATCGTGAAAAAGAAACGTCGTCAAATTAATAAGAAATAAAAGTATGAAACCATTATTACTCTTTATATTTTTTTCATTCAAAATTAATAAATTAAGTTATTTATTTATTTATTTATTTACTATAGTAGTTGTACTAGAGTTAATAGTAGCAGATGTAGTAGTAACAAAAATAAAAACAACATTAACAGATATTATTATTATTATTATTATTATTTTATATATTTTCCGTTGTAAAGTTATTAATAGGTTTTTTTTACAGAAAAGTAAAGTGGGTTGACTTGAATAGTACATGCTGGGTCATTCAAAGACAGATCACCCAACAGCTGAATCCCCACTTCCTATTTAGGTAATTTGGGCTACAAACTCTGATTTTTCCATTTTGTTTGATCATACACCTGGTTTCCGAAATGTCCAAAAGATCAATATTACTGAAATGGCTATTTCTAGAAAAGTCTTTGGGGTTTTTTGGTGTTTTTTTTTTTTTGAGGATTCCAAAATTTTCATAATTTTATTTTTACACTGATGTAAGCTGAATGGTAAATGTTCTTTGCTGTTGTATACGATACAAACGTTTTCAAAAACCCAAAAATCCAGAGAACACAGTTCCTGTGTCACAAAACGAAAACGAGGCACTGTCCGCCGTCCTGTCAAACGAACATCCATTAAACGCATTTTCCTATTTTTATATTCCTCCATTTTAACAGCTGTCACTCGTTGTAGAATTAGCGAGACCGAGGCTCTGTAAAACTATTACCTTTCTTCTGTGACGTAAAACTCTCTGTTGAATCGTCACGTTCACATTCGGATAGCCCTGGTCGTATTAGTTATCATCATCCTAGGTATTATCGTTATCATTATGTAACATACATTTTTATTTAACAAGTTTTAATACTCAATTTGTGACAATTAGTGTGTTTTTCTTTTCGAAAAATTATTATTTTAACATTATATGCTAACACCTGACACACAATCTCATATTTACTAAGAAGAGTACCCAACATATTTTAGAAAAATACTTTCAAACTAGACGTGGGAACTGAGAAAACAAGTACAGTGAATTATAAACACGTTGATGCCCTAAACCAGGGATCTGCAAAACAGTGACCACGGGCACCAGGTGGTCCACAAGAACCACATGAGTCGCCCGCAGGCCTGTTCCTACAATTTAAACAATTACTGAGATCAACAGAACTAAAGGTTGAATACTGACATTATCTGTATCCAACCTTGTTAAATACACTGGTGATAATTATTGTGAGAAATCATTAACGTCATCAGTGTCTTCACCTAGATAATAATAATATATAACTAAAGATAAACTGAACAAATTTGTTATTTCAGAAGAGTGTAACAAACTGATACTATGAAGTAGCTCTCGTGTTCAAAATGGTTGATGACCCCTGCCCTCAACTACAGAACTCTGTATAGGCCCAACTGTTCATGCACTAACAGATAATAAAGTTGTGTGATAACTAAACTGAAATCTTACAGACTCTTACAGGCTTTAAGCTTGCAACAGATGTTTCAACTCATACTCAAATCCAGCAACATGAATAAATGTACATTGATTCAAGTGAAAGAAGTATCTTAATCAACATACATATCAATAATTGTACTTTTTATACATGTAAATACATTGAAACATTAAAACATTGGCTTATAATATTAGTTCGAAGGATCTTGTACTTTCAGTTATACACTAACAAATAAACACAATGCCTACATTAACCACTGATAATAATAATGTTTCATATAAAGAGGAATATATCACCAGGGCTTCAATATAAGTCAAGGTTAATATCACTAAGATTTCAATATAAGTTGAAGTACATCACTAGGGTTTCAATATAAGTTGAAGTACATCACTAGGGTTTCAATATAAGTTGAAGTACATCACTAGGGTTTCAATATAAGTTGAGGTACATCACTAGGTTTCAATATAAGTTGAGGTACATCACTAGGTTTCAATATAAGTTGAAGTACATCACTAGGGTTTCAACATAGCTAGAACAATATCATTCAACATTCAGATATGTTACTGGCTTTTAACATAGTTCAGGTATAGTTACTATCTGTATTTCATATAATAAAACGTCATTAATAATCTAATATTTCACAAGTTTTACCAACTAAAAGTCCACATTATAATAATCTGGTAGACAACCTCAAGTTTCAGGGTCTGGCTCATGCACTTTTTATGATACTTTATACAAACTACATGATCATATTGAATCTGTTCAACAGTTTAGGCTGGATCAGTGTTTCTCATAAAAACATCTAGACCTCTGTCAATCTGCCATACTGTTGATCTTAGTTTTCCTGAATCCTTAATTTCAAGACAAACATTATACTGTCCATTACTTTTTTATTCTCAGCTTCTCCACTGTCAAACTGTGTGTGATGTATGTGTGTGTGTATGTGTGTGTGTGTGTGTGTGTGTGCATGCATATATGCATGTGTAGGTTATAAAGTGAGAATACTATATATCAGTTCTTTTGGATGTAATGTTGTGGAGGGTATAATCAGATTCATAAATACTATCAATTTCAGCCTCTCCAAAGCCAAGGTCACTCTGGATCTCATCAAGGCTGATGTCATTTTTGCTGTCACTGTCCTGGCTACTTTCACTTTCTTTTTCAGTCATATAAGTGTTTAGCATCTGCTGATCAGACTGCTGTTCATATTTTCTGCTCAAACTGGAACAGAAATCAAACGCAAAATCAACAACACAAACAACAGTAAATGTGCAATAAACCACAAATATGTATATAAATAAAATAAACTCAAATGAAACTAAAATGACAAGAAATGAACAATAATGCAAGCAAAAGAAACGAAAAATTCTAAAGCAAAAGATTTGAAAAGCGTCTCTCTCTCTCTCTCTCTCTCTCTCTCTCTCTCTCTCTCTCTTTCTCTCTCTCTCTCTCTCTCTCTCTCTCTCCGCTTTTTTCACATACACTTCTTTTTTGCTCAGTAATCAGCTAATCTCAGCTAATCTCAGTGATTCTGTGTTTGTTAGTTTTTCTTTCTCTCTCTTTGTTTACTGATGTATTTTGGTGAAATGACTTACATTATGATGAAGTATCCAGCCATTATTAAGAAAAACAGGCTGAGAATCAGAATTAGCATCAGAATTAGTGTACTGGGACCACCTGTAACACAGAGACAGAGAGACTGACAGATAAACAGACAGACAGAGAGAGTGAAAATCAAACTGAGTGTTCTTAAACAATTTATAAGACAATCATAAACAGACAGGCAGACAAAATGAGTGTACTGTAATGCCTGTAAAGTTCAGAGAAACTGACAGATAAACAGACAGACAGAAACTTTGACAGAGGGACAAGCATCACAGTTTGATTGCTCAGACGCAGATAGACAGACAGACAGAAGGAAAGCCAGACCAAGACACAAAAAGATTATCTGTGAAATTCAACAGACAGACAGACAGACAGTCAGATCAAGAAATCACAGTTGGAGAGTTAAACAAGTAGACACACTGACTGAAAGACAGTTATACTAACACATAAACAAACAGCTGGAAGACAGACAAACTGATGGATAATTAGAAAAATACATGCATAATCAGACAAACTTACTGATAAAGAACACACCAACATTTAATTGAACATTTTACGAAAATTTAAAAAGAAAACTATACAAATGAAAAGATAAAAACTCACTATTTTCACAGTGTTTCCCAAAATATCTTTTAGAACACCTACAGACATAGGTACTGAAAGCATTTAAACATACACCATCATTTTACAGGGATTACTAGCACAGTAATCAGTTGCTAAAAAAAAAAAAGACATTATCTTTAATATTTTTAAAACAAATACACTGGAAAAACAGATTATAATATATTGGCCAGTTTAATCACATGACTGAAAAAAGTTTGATATTTTTGGATTCTGTTTTTAATCTTTACAGTTAAGTTTTTATCATTTTATGTGCTAAAAAATGCAAAACATATTTTTATGCTTACGAAAGATTTCTGTACAATTGTGTTGTTTCTAATTTCTTTATAATCTTACTGAGTCTTTTTCAGCACAATATCTGAGACAAAGCATGCACACACAAATTGTTACAACCTAAGTATGGTATTATAACTAACTGACTAACACACACACACACACACACACACACACACACACACACACACACACACACACACACACACCTCTCTCTCTCTCTCTCTCTCTCTCTCTCTCTCTCTCTCTCTCTCTCTCTCTCTCTCTCTCTCTCTCTCTCTCTCTCTCTCTCTCTCTCTCTCTCTCTCTCTCTCTCTCTCTCTCTCTCTCTCTCTCTCTCTCAAACAACAGATTACATACTGTCTTCACACTGGATTCCATGTTCTTGTTGCAGACATCTACACTTTTTAGAATCAAGGCTACGTCCACATTCTGGACACCTCTTCATGTCAAAATCTACAAAACACAGATAACAATGTTGTAAGTATTACTTATCATAATAAGGCATAGGAACAGGAAACACTGTCATCTATTGTTTTTTTTGTTTTTTGTGGGGACACTTTATTTGGAATTAGAATAAACAAGGTGTTACTGTGTGCAAACTGTATGACAATCTGATCAACAATGGTTCCAAAGGTGAGCACCACTTTGAAGATAATGAACCTTTTACTAGAAAATTTCATATCATCAACCAACAAAAAATGCAGACACTTCTGTTTTTGTATTTGATTGTGCCTGCATGCATGTGTTTGTATGTGTCTATAGCTATCTATTTATCTATAAATCAGTATGAATATATTCAACCATATCTGTTTATGTCTATCTATCTGTCTGTCTTATCTGTCTATATAAGTATCTATATTGATAGATAGACAGACAGATAGATAGACAGATAAACAGATATATAGATAGATAGACAGATAGATAGATCGATATAGATAAAATATAGATATAGATCCTTTGTAAATACAGGATGTTCCAAACTAATACTTTTTTTTAAATTGTTCTTGTGGCAATAATATGAAATACAAATGAATGCTGAAACACATTCTCAAACATACAAACATACATAGAAGTGCACACTTACAAAAGTATACAAACATGCATACACTTACATAAATACACATACAAACACTTATACAAACATGCACATCTACACAAAAACAAATTATGCACACTTATACACACAAACTCGCTCAAACACTCAAAGATGTACATTTACACTAACACACAAACTTGCACACAATTTAAACACACCAATACAGTCTTATGAACAAACATGCATGCTAACATAAACACACCAAATGCACACACTTGACACAAACACATAAACATGCATAAACCTACTCAAACATACACATCCAAACATAAACACACAAACATGCACTTAAAATGAATAAAAATGCATACACACACACAACACATGCATGCACATACTTACACCCAACATACAAAAACATGCACACACCAATGCATACAATTACATACACAAACACACACTTACAGAAATATACGCACAAACATGCACATACTTTCAGACAAAAACACAAACATGCACTCACTTCCACAGACACACACACACACACAAGCATGCACATACTTATACACAGACAAAAACACAAGCTTAGAATGTTCACAACAGAAGACAGACATCAAGACCCACCCAGACAGTAAGCTGAATTCTGCTGAGTTTTTGAAAGTCTGTAAACTAGCAGATCCTTGCAGAAGTGCACCGGTCAACAGCAGCTTCACATCACAGGTTCTCCCTGGAGTAACTACACAGGCAGTGACATTCACACCAACCCCTTCCTCCTCATCAGGCAACTCTGTGAAATAATTACACAAAACAGTGTAACACAATACCAGCTGAATGTACTGAAAAACACACTGTGAAATAATTACATAAAACAGTGTAACACAATACCAGCTGAATGTACTGAAAACACACTGTGAAATAATTACATAAAACAGTGTAACACAATACCAGCTGAATGTACTGAAAAACACACTGTGAAATAATTACACAAAACAGTGTAACACAATACCAGCTGAATGTACTGATAAACACACTGTGAAATAATTACATAAAAAAATGTAACACAATACCAGCTGAATGTACTGAAAAACACACTGTGAAATAATTACATAAAACACTGTAACACAAACACATCTGAACGTACTGAAAACACACTCTGTGAAATAATTACACAAATCAGTGTCACATTTTCATCTGACGGTGGCCATAAAAGCTTTTGTGTAGTAATGTGTTAAATTCATCATCTACAGAATACAGACTATCACAAATGGTATTATGTACTGAATAACCCTTGTATTATCAAACACAAACAGGCACAGACCCAGACAGACACACACACAGACATATGAAAGTATACAGACACACACACACACAGACATATAAAAGTGTACAGATACACACACTCATACATATCCATACAAAAACATACAGAAAAGCATATATATATAAAACACACTTATTGCACACTGAAAGATATATATATCTATATATATATATAGATATATATAATATAATACAGACACACATACACACACCCATACCAGAAATTAGCCAAAGAAAAAAATTTATCTGTGACAGATTAATACATTACACAACTATTATGCCATAACGCATACACCCATTATGTATATCCACTACTTTGTAACATACATGAATTAATTTCTCTTCTTTTAATCCAAATGGGCCGAAGACTTCCACACTGGTCTGCGGTTGGTGGGTAGCCTGTCCCTCAGTTTAAATCCGTGATGTCCAAAATATGTTTTAATTGAGATATCATTATCACTAAGAGAATCTTCTGAACTTTTCTTTTTTGTTGATCCAAAGTCGCTGGCATGGGTTTGGTAAGGGTAGATAACTGTTACACGGATTCACTACCAAATTAAAATACAACAAATAAACAAACAGACAAACAAACAAACAAACAAAAAAGCTGAATAGACAAAAGAAAGACAGAGATACACAGATAGTCAGACACGTATATATTATGAAAACTTTTTATAACAAACAAAAGTTATTATATAGAGAGTGTTATATATTATATATTATTGATTGCATCGCAAAAATCCTATTTCATTTTAATAATTCAGTTATGATATTAAAACAGGTACTGCTATCTACATCACTATACTAAATCTCCTACTTAATCTATCACAGTGTTGCAGATCCCCCACTTTGTTACATCTGCACGTATGAATGACTGGTGCTGTTTCATCACACACTGTGGAAAAAGAAATAAACAGAAACTTACATTAATAAGCAAACCAATAAACAAATAAACTGTTGAACAGAAAATAAACAAACAGAGAAACAAATTCCCTGATAAACAGATAAATAAACAAACAAACAGAAAAACTGTTAAATATACAAACAAACAAAGACAAACAGGAAAACAGATAAAAAATAGAAAACAGATAAACAGATAAAAACATAAACAAACATACAAATAAATAGAAAATCAGGTAAATAAAAGCAATCAAATAAACAAAAAAACAAAAAAAATATATATAAAACAAATGAAGAAAACTACAAACAAAAGAGTAAATAAATAATCAAAAAAACAAAATTATTACAAGAGAGAGAGAGAGAGAGAGAGAGGAACTGAAAGATATATATATAATAGATCTATCAAAAACAACATGCCGAAGCAATATGATGCATTCTTTGGGTTCTTTTTTAACTTGTACAAGTGCACTTCTTACAATAATAAACTTTTAATTTTTATCATTTTTTGGCTGATCTGTTTCCCCTGGTGACAACACACACCCAACAGTTTCAAACTTTGTCCTTCAGTATCAGACTGAGGCAACTCTACAAAAGAATGAACAAACCTTTAACATAGTACAGACTGAGAAACCTGGTCTGAAAAACTTTGGATCAGAGGATCAAAGTTTAAAAGAAAAATCTGTTTAGTTTTATCTGTAGTTTATACAGATAATCTGCAGAATTCTTTTTTTTTTTTTTTTTTTTTAATAATTTTGTTCATGAAATACAGTTTGTGTATACTAAACAATTTGAAAAATACTGATAATGCCATTTCAGCTGCACAGAAAAAGTTTCAGATTTTGAATAAGTGAAGTCCTCATGATGTTAAAATCATACAACATGTTTGTGTGTAAGGATGTGCAAGCTTACAACATAACTGATTTGTTCAGATGCCAATTGATTTACTTTAAAAAATAATAACTCATAGAAACTTGATAGAATAATTATGATGGATAGGACTGAATAAAACTTGCTTTCACCATGGCTACATTCCATTCTTTACACTTTATTACAAACACTTAAATTCAGTACAGTTTTTTTTAATCTATATACTTTACTACTGAACCATATAGGAGACTTCGTGCCACATGTGTTTTATCGATGGTTGCCTACCAAGCAACTTGAAAACCAGGATTTCCAAAAATATGATATTTCATCGATATTGTCGTCAAGCGATGGATCATCATTTGTTATCTGGTTTTCAGAAAGCCTTCGACAGATATGTGGTAGGTATTGATAATAGATGTCACATATGTCTGAAAAAACAGTTTGAATACACCTGAGATATATGCTGTTTGGCCAAGCCTTTTACATGACAATTTTAATTGTTTATAGCCAAAAGTAGTCGATTTAGGGCTAATATCATAATTTAATTTTGTTTTGTTTATTGATAAAATAGAATATGGCATTATTACAAATAAATATCCAAAATACATTTTGCATATTTCAAAGTGATTGAGTGTACATAAAAACTGATGTCAAACCTTCCTGACAATACAAAATAAATAAATAAAATAATAAGGTCATTATTTGTATATCTTTTTTATTAAACAAAAATTATATATGTTTTGGGAAGATAGAGAATACATTTCAATATATCATCTTTCAAATAAAAGTAATTATTTTCTGTTTATTATGGATCTACTTTCATTTCAGTTATTTTAGTGTCACACTATCTATTTCACTTCAGATATTTTCAATATCCATGGAAACTTTCACTTCAGGTTACTCACATATTTCACAGTTTCTGCCACTGTAACCATCCTTGCATTTACATCTGTAATTTTCCCTAAACCATAATGTACACTCCTTCATTCTGACATGGTGTACTCAAAACACGATTCATTGATAGCCAAAGAAAACACACACAAAATAAATACTACTACCACTACTACTACTACTACTAATAATAATAATAATAATAGAATAATAATAATAATAGTAATAGTAATAGTAATAATAATAATAATAATAGTAATGGCAGTTAGTAATAAAATTAGTAATAGTAATTATAAAAAAATAATAATAATATAATAATAATAATAACAAAATTTTGGAAAATGTTTTAAATAAACCAAGAATACCACATATGTAAATACAACAAAACAAAAAGCAAAAATAATAATGCTAATTAGAATAAAAAATAACTACAAACATATATATAAAAAATTAAAAAACATTAATAATAATAACAATAATAATATGGCAAAAAGTTAAAGCTAAAAAATAAGAATAAGAATAATAATAAATAGTAACAAGTACAGAAAGTTTTACATTAAATAAGATGCATATAATAACAACAACAACAACGAATGTCATAAAGATGAGATGATGACACAAAAATAAAATAAGCAGATGCCACCTTTTAATAACAGCATTATAATGATTATAACTATGAAAACAAGAACAATGGTAATAAAGAATCCCAGAATAAAACAATACCAAAATACTGATGCAACCTTTGCTCCTCTGCCAAGAACAGAATAAATATACAATTATCTTCATCCTTCAAAATTTGCTGATTATCATTCCATCATTTATTTATTTATTCACATATTAATAAACCATCTTCACAAAATGCAAACTTTGAATCTTTCTGTTTGCGGCTTTAGAGTCCTAGACCTAGCCAGAGCATGAAGACACTGTTTTCAGGCATGAGACAACTAGGAACCTAAAACACCATATCTAGGGATTAGCTACCAAAATCCACACTTATAGGCCAGAGATTCATTAACAGAAACAAATTAATCCTAAAAAATATGAATGTTTGTAAGAATCATGGAATCCACCAGAGATGGTAATCATTGTTTGAGAGAGAAGGTTTAATAAAATGCTAGTTTTACTAGGTTCCTGTTGTTTTGGGTAACTAATTATAACATGTCTAATTTTTTTTTTTTGGAGATTTAATAACAAAGAATTGTTACAAAATATTTAAACTGACATTTTGTCTTTTCATTTTGTTTCTTCATATCATAGGATAATTAATTATATCTGGTCTAAAGACAATAATTAATTTGTTCTCCATACAGTACTGTCAAGATTTTTAAAACTGTATTTTTGTTTTGTATTTCATTGTCAATTAAAATTTGATAAAAATGGACTCAAATCAAATTGAAATATTTTTAAATGAACTTCAAAATAATAGACACTTCTAATTGTGATAAGTGAGTTAGCAAATTAAAACTAACTAGGGACAAAGACCTATCTAGATAACAACAGGAACAAAAACTGTATAAATTTGAAAAACAAAAACAAAGAGTAAACTCAAAACCAGAGTAGAGTAGAGTAAAGTAAACAAAAATCATATGTCTATAACATTCTAAAAACAGAGTGGGATTAAGAAACCAGGAATAGACCCTAAATAGATTCACAAAACCAAGATCAAAAAAAAAAAAAAAAGATGTAATAGATTAAATAGTAAAAATAAGTTGAATGAAGGAAAGAAAAGAAATTTACCCAGGTAAAATGCAGAATTAAGGTTCAGACGCCTTTTGCTTGATTTATAAATTTTAAAACCACCACAGAAATGTACATCAACAGGACTTGATTATGGCAGTTGTCCACAGCATCATACATCATACATAGTTCCATTGGCTGCCTTCCCTTTTATACCTCTTACTGGTACATCTGCAATCAACAAATAACTCAAACAATGAGTCTTTCTGACATTATGTTTGAAAATGCTTATTTTTAATTCTTCATCCATTCTGGACAGTTCTATCATTTCTGTGTATTTAGAATATCTAGGTATCTAAACAGATGATGTCACAGTCAAGTTCATATCTGAGATTTTTATCAAACTGAAATAACTGATGGTGGCAAGTCAGAAGTGAAATTTTTCCCTGTTCTCTTTTTGCTTCATATTCTTTGTCAAAGTTATAATTTTTACTTCCTGAAAAAAAAAAGAAAAAAAAAAACAGTAAAAAGAAAAAAAGAAAAAAAATTAATAAATAAATAATAATAATAAAAAATAATAATAAAATAAGGGAATGTTTTATTACATGATAGCAATTACTTGTCAATATGTCAAACTCAACAATCACTAGAATCATTCAAAATAAAGAGCTAATTATTTTTCTTTTGATCCATATTGGAAACCTGGTACTGCAATGCAACCGTTATCCATTGGTGGGCTGTCAAATTCTGGCCTGGAAGTCCATAATAATTTTCACGATTACAAATGTATCAAAAAAGCTATATCGATAATCCTCAATTTTATTTTGTGGATGTCGTTTGCAAACATCTTTGAAAGTTAAAAAACTCTTAATGGATCTGGAAAAATAAAATTTATGAATAAAAAAAGTTTTATATGTACTGTAGATGTGTGGACTAATGATTTTAAAAAATAAAAATAGGAAACTCATTGTTTGCATGCATAATAGTACATATTCTTTAGGATTGAATTTTTTTCTTTGAAAAAGTGAAAATTTAATTTTTAAACCAATTTTCTTATACAGCCGGTTGACGGAACTTTATTATTATTAGTATTATTATTTATTTTTTTTTTTTCTGTTATAAAACTGCATCAAGCATTATAATGAATGTATCAAAGTAATCATTCATAACACATTAGTCAGTTTGCTTTTGTGTAAATACGACCCTAATGCATTGAAAATGGAAATAAGTAAATAAATAAATAAATAAATAAGTATAAAATAATTATATGTGGTTTCCAGTATCGTTTTACAACTTCACTCAGAGCTGTCTGCTATGGGTTTTAGCAGAGAAACGTGTCACATTACGGTATGTAGAATAGTCATGTTCATCATCATGGTCTCTATTTTATTTTATTTTATTTATTTATTTATTTATTATTATCTTCTCTTTTCTTTTTCTTTTTTTTTTTTTTTTTTGCTGTCAGTGGTATCTGACGTCAAT
>CM022668.1:4819801-4822890 GCA_012295275.1 Chrysomallon squamiferum | reverse complement strand
TCTGTCCACGTTTTAGCAGATCGGAAATGTTTGAAGGAGAGAAACGCTACGCCCAGTATGAGTATTTTTTTACAGGATCTGTGAATCAGTACTACAAACTTCTCTTTCTTTTAGATTACAGTGGTGATGCCGGTTGGTAGTTGGGAAATACTATAAAAGAGAGAGAGAGAGAGAGAGAGAGAGAGAGAGAGAGAGAGAGAGAGAGAGAGAGAGAGAGAGAGAGAGAGAGAGAGAGAGAGAGAGAGAGAGAGAGAGTTTAGTTGTTTTTAAAGGTGTTATGTATGTTTCATTCGCTACATTTACTTTTCTGAAGTACATATAATTATATGTTAACTGTTATGCATGTCTCAATCACTACATTTACTTTTCTGAAGTAGATTTAATTATATTCTATTTTTCGTTTGAATTATGTTGTAGGCGACAGTTTCTCAGTTCACCGGGATTTCCAGTTCAGTGCTAAAAACTTGGACAGAGACAAGTTGGCGAACGATAGCTGTGCTCAAGAATGCAAAGGGGGCTGGTGGTATTATGACTGTCACAAAGCTAATCTGAATGGCCTCTATCTCAATGGTACCCACACCTCTGAAGGTGATGGGGTAAATTGGAAAACGTTCAAGGGACTTCACTATTCGTTGAAGAAAACGGTTATGAAGATACAGCCGATACCAACTCAGGTTCACTACTTTCAATTTGAATAAAGTGTTGTCATGTACCATATATTTGTTTTGTTTTTCTTATTTATATTAAATTTGAAAGTTTTTGTGTGTCTGCCTGTCTCTGTGTCTCTGTGAGAGTTCAAACCGTAGCCTCCTGAAAAAGAATATCTGTTATTCACTCCAATTTGATGTTCATGTCATTTCACTGTATTCATGATTATAATGTATCACAGGTTAATATGACTTTTGTTCTGGAAAACACATAGATAGGTGAATAGATAGACTGATAGAGATACACAAGTTTAAAATACTTTAACGAGTGCAAAGACTAAATGGGACGCCATTACATTTAGTCTTATGAACATTTTGATTGGCGTTTTTGATGAGACACTTCTTCGAAGGATTTCGTTTTGGCCATATCGACAAGCTCCTTCATTTCGAGAAAATCGCGTGCATGGCGGATTAATTAGCTATAGGATTAAGTCTAATGAAATAAAATAAAATAAAATAAATGAATATGTCAATCAATAAATAATTATCTCATTCCATATGTATGCTGTGAGATCGTGAAATCAACTGCAAAGGGTTAGAAAGATAACATTCGAATGTTTTGTGTTATTTTATTCTGATACTCAGTTATCAGCTATGACAGGGCACGTAGAACAGTAAAAGTCTAGAGATGTAAATAAGTTTTGTTCCTAGCACTAAAGATATACTTTTTACAAATATATATATATATATCTTATAAATTAGACAAAATACGAAAGATGTGTAATCTTCTTTCTTTGCTTTCGTTAAATTTATTTAAATCGTTCCTTTATTTTGAATAAGAAAAATGTTTCTATTTTATTAGTGTCTGTAAATTCTAACAGTTTTGGTGGAAAGCAAACGTGTAACAGGTATTAGGAAAGGTTTATTTCGAGCAAAATAAATAAATAAATATAATAAAATAAATCAAAACAAAATAAAATAAAACAAATAGAAAATATCTTCTGGTTCTTCAGAATCTTTCTTAAATGCAACTAACCGAGAGTGTTCCTAAAGAGTTGTCCCCCTTTAACTCATTTAAATTGCATTCATAAAATGGCTTCACGATGTACTGGTAGTATAATTTGAAAAAGATTCTTAATAAAATGATAGTAATACTTTAAGTTTTTGTACTAATACACCTGAAACAAAACAAAATTATTTATTTAATGTAATATTACTGTTCACCTGTGGTTCTTGAATTGTATTAATTTAATTTTGTCTTATTTAATTTATTTATTTATTATATTATTTATTTATTTATTTATTGATTTACTGTAATTATTGGCGCCAATTTGTTATTTATTGTTATATTTTATGTTTATACTGTACACATTTTTTTTACTCTATTATCATTAGGGTAAGATATTTTGTAAAATGTATAGTTAAATATTCTTTATGCTTTGTTTCGAAAGTTATATTTCAATGTTAACGTTTACATTCCATGCGAAATAAAATATCGCAAGCTAAAGGAAGACAAGAAAAAAAAGAAAAAGAAAAAGAAAATAAAACTAACATGTTAAACAGTTTTCTACTGGCATAATAGACGCTGACATACCTTATTAATAAATATTACCTATGGAAAATTCGTACTTCAGATATAGAAATCTAACCATGCAAATTAATAATAAATACAAATCCAAATCCAACCATATAGTAAACCTCTGTTTCTGTGTGGATGTTGCTGTGTCTGTATGTCTGTGAATTTATACGGATGCATGACTGTGTGTATGTGTGTGTGTGTGTGCCAATGTGCCTGTGTGTGTGTATGTGTCTGTATATATATATATGTATATGTATGTAATGATGCATAAGTTGTATGTAAATATAAGTATGTATCAATCAATGTATATAAGCACGAATGTTTGAACTATGTCTATGTGTACATACATTCATATACATACACACACTCTTTAAAAGTTGTAAAAGGTATCTGTGTTCTTCAGTTACTGCGATATCACTTGCAGAATGACAGATAGTTATTCCATATAGTTGTAGTAATAACAAATTACTAACACCCATCGTATATTAACACTCACACCTACACCAACGCAACACTCTCTCTCTCTCTCTCTCTCTCTCTCTCTCTCTCTCTCTCTCTCTCTCTCTCTCTCTCTCTCTCTCTCTCTCTCTCACTTTTATTGTTAATTATTGAAAATATTGTCTCCTATCTGTGTACAATCTGTCACGACTGAAACATTTTGTCTTTGAAGTAACACTTTTTTGTTATCAATGTTTTATATTATGCTAGATGATATTTACAGACTGATGTAAGTTATTCCTTCAACAGAATTTCTCTTGTAATCAGTTATAATTCAGACGTTCTATGTGTTTTTACAAAAACATTTGTTCTTTTTATTATTATTATTTTATTATTTTTATTTATTTATTTATTTATTTATTTAT
>CM022668.1:4802301-4814801 GCA_012295275.1 Chrysomallon squamiferum | reverse complement strand
AAGTATTAAAAAATAAAAATAAAAAATCGATAATATTCAGGAGGGTCTGTTCTGCAACAGACAGAAACACCCGCACACAATAAACGAGCACACGCTTATCTGCACATACTCTGAGAAAGACCCAACCTACATTTCATCTGAAATGAAAATCGTGACCAAATTTATTACTAAATAACATT
Source organism: Chrysomallon squamiferum (assembly GCA_012295275.1). NCBI lineage: Eukaryota > Metazoa > Mollusca > Gastropoda > Neomphalida > Peltospiridae > Chrysomallon > Chrysomallon squamiferum. Next base: position 4,814,622 of record CM022668.1, on the reverse strand, counting down.
TGCATGTATCAATCTTTATTGTTGTTGTTGTTTGTTTTTTTTGTTTTTTTTATTCTCGGTACTTTTTCTTCTCTTTTTATTATTATTATTACTATTATTATTATTATTATTATTATTATTATTATTATTATTATTATTATTATTATTATTATTATTATTATTATTTTTTTTTTTGTTGTTGATGTTGTTTTTCGTTTGTTGTTCGTACGTTTCATGAAAACCTTGTAAACGCTGCTGTGGTTTTTTTCTTATTGATTACTGACATACATTAATAATAAATATTACCTAAGCAAATTTCATTAATCGCATATCCAAATCCAACCACATACTCCTGCCATATTCTGTAGAAACCTTCACTGCCATCAGTACAACCCTGAAAAACCTGAAACCTTTAAAATATTTATGCCTTTAATGTTCACAATCACAGTCAGAAGTATTATAACAAACAATTAAAGGAATCTGAAAAAATTAAATAAGTGAATTGTGTTGTTAACACAACTTTTCTAGTTTATTTATTTATTTATTTATTTTTATTGATAAAGGTAAACGTGAGCAATTGTCCTATTTCTAATTTTACTCGTGAGGTATTGTCCTATTACTCATTCTACTTGTGAGCGATTTCCTATTTCTCATTTTACTGGTGAGTTATTGTGCTATTTCTCATTTTATTGTAGAGATATTGTTCTATTTATCACTTTATTGTTGAGGTACGGTTCTATTTTTCATTTTACTTGTGAGATATTGTCCTATTTCTCATTTTATTGGTACGGTATTGTCCTATTTCTAATTTTATTGGTGAAGTATTCTCCTATTTCTCATTTTATTGGTACGATATTGTCCTATTTCTAATTTTATTGGTGAAGTATTATCCTATTTCTCATTTTATTGGTAAGGTATTGTCCTATTTCTTTCTGGAGGTAATTTTGGCAGAGTGAGGTCCTATTTCTAACCTATTTCTCATTTTATTTTTGTTGGTGAGTATTGTCATCATCTTTTTTTTATTGGTGAGGTATTGTCATATTTCTCATTTTATTGGTGAGGTATTGTCATATTTCTCATTTTATTGGTGAGGTATTGTCATATTTCTCATTTTATTGGTGAGGTATTGTCATATTTCTCATTTTATTGGTGAGGTATTGTCATATTTCTCATTTTATTGGTGAGGTATTGTCATATTTCTCATTTTATTGGTGAGGTATTGTCATATTTCTCATTTTATTGGTGAGGTATTGTCATATTTCTCATTTTATTGGTGAGGTATTGTCATATTTCTCATTTTATTGGTGAGGTATTGTCATATTTCTCATTTTATTGGTGAGGTATTGTCATATTTCTCATTTTATTGGTGAGGTATTGTCATATTTCTCATTTTATTGGTGAGGTATTGTCATATTTCTCATTTTATTGGTGAGGTATTGTCATATTTCTCATTTTATTGGTGAGGTATTGTCATATTTCTCATTTTATTGGTGAGGTATTGTCATATTTCTCATTTTATTGGTGAGGTATTGTCATATTTCTCATTTTATTGGTGAGGTATTGTCATATTTCTCATTTTATTGGTGAGGTATTGTCATATTTCTCATTTTATTGGTGAGGTATTGTCATATTATTTCTCATTTTATTGGTGAGGTATTGTCATATTTCTCATTTTATTGGTGATTGTCATTGTCTCATTTTCTCATTTTTTGGTGATTTATTGTCATATTTCTCCTAATTTTATTGGTGAGGTATTGTCATATTTCTCATTTTATTGGTGAGGTATTGTCATATTTCTCATTTTATTGGTGAGGTATTGTCATATTTCTCATTTTATTGGTGAGGTATTGTCATATTTCTCATTTTATTGGTGAGGTATTGTCATATTTCTCATTTTATTGGTGAGGTATTGTCATATTTCTCATTTTATTGGTCATTTCTCATTTTATTGGTGAGGTATTGTCATATTTCTCATTTTATTGGTGAGGTATTGTCATATTTCTCATTTTATTGGTGAGGTATTGTCATATTTCTCATTTTATTGGTGAGGTATTGTCATATTTCTCATTTTATTGGTGAGGTATTGTCATATTTCTCATTTTATTGGTGAGGTATTGTCATATTTCTCATTTTATTGGTGAGGTATTGTCATATTTCTCATTTTATTGGTGAGGTATTGTCATATTTCTCATTTTATTGGTGAGGTATTGTCATATTTCTCATTTTATTGGTGAGGTATTGTCATATTTCTCATTTATTTTATTGGTCTTGTCATATTTCTCATTTTTTGGTGAGGTATTGTCATATTTCTCATTTTATTGGTGAGGTATTGTCATATTTCTCATTTTATTGGTGAGGTATTGTCATATTTCTCATTTTATTGGTGAGGTATTGTCATATTTCTCATTTTATTGGTGAGGTATTGTCATATTTCTCATTTTATTGGTGAGGTATTGTCATATTTCTCATTTTATTGGTCATTGTCCTATTTCTCATTTTATTGGTGAGGTATTGTCCTATTTCTCATTTTATTGGTGAGGTATTGTCATATTTCTCATTTTATTGGTGAGGTATTGTCATATTTCTCATTTTATTGGTGAGGTATTGTCATATTTCTCATTTTATTGGTGAGGTATTGTCCTTTTTATTTTGAGGGTATTGTCATATTCTCATTTTATTTTATTCATTTTATTTCTGAGGTATTGGTGAGGTATTGTCATATTTCTCATTTTATTGGTGAGGTATTGTCATATTTCTCATTTTTTCATTTTCATTTTATTTCTCATTGCTGGTGAGGTATTGTCATATTTCTCATTTTATTGGTGAGGTATTGTCATATTTCTCATTTTATTGGTGAGGTATTGTCATATTTCTCATTTTATTGGTGAGGTATTGTCATATTTCTCATTTTATTGGTGAAGTATTGTCATATTTCTCATTTTATTGGTGAGGTTTCTCATTTTTGGATCTCATATTTCTCATTTTATTGGTGAGGTATTGTCATATTTCTCATTTTATTGGTGAGGTATTGTCATATTTCTCATTTTATTGGTGAGGTATTGTCATATTTCTCATTTTGGTGATATTGGTGAGGTATTGTCATATTTCTCATTTTATTGGTGAAGAAGTGGAGTTATTTCTCATTTTTTGGTGAAGTTGTCATATTTCTCATTTTATTGTGTAGTTTAGTCATTTTTCATTTTATTGGTGAGGTATTGTCATATTTTTCTAATTTTATTGGTGAGGTATTGTCATATTTCTCATTTTATTGGTGAGGTATTGTCATATTTCTCATTTTATTGGTGAGGTATTGTCATATTTCTCATTTTATTGGTGTATTTTGTCCTTTTTCTCATTTTATTTGTTTTTCTCATTTTATTGTCCTATTTCATATTTCATTTTATTGGTGAGGTTGTCCCATTTACCTCAATTAATTCAATATTCAGTAGTTTCATAATTTTATTGGTCGGAATATATGTTGCATTTGGATCTCTTTATTGGTGGTAATTTTTTTTAGGTAACATTTCTTATTTTGCTGAAAGTCATTTTCCTAAACTATTCCTTTGTTAAATATTTTATTATTTATACATCTATGTATATTTTCTACTTTGTAAAGTGTTTTTTCTTTATTTTTCATTTATTTTACTTTTATTGAATGTTGTTTTTTTTCTTTTTTTGCTGAGAGGTATTTTCCTATTTTTTTGTTAATTTCATTCATGTATGTATGTTATGTTTGAATTGTATGAATGTATGTATAAATGTATACATCTATGTCCTCATGTCTATGTTTTGTCCTATTTCTCATTTATGTGTGTGTGTGTGTGTCCTGTGTGTGTGTGTGTGTGTGTTTGTCATCCCTTCAAACTGACTTTACTGACAACAAACAGAAATTGTTTAAATTTTACTTAACCAACATTCATTCATCACAGATCCAAATCCAACTATACACTCCTGACATATTCTGTATAAATCTTCACTATGTTCTTTTCATTATTATTTTTGCTTTCTTTTTTCTTCATATTTCTTTCTTCCTCGCGTTTTCTTTTTCTTTATATTTCTTTCTTCCTAGCGTTTTCTTTTTCTTTCTTTCTCTCATTGTTCTGTCGACTTTCTCAAACGTCAATTAAACTTGTTTAGTTCCAAGATTTCTACATTTATTTATTTATTTATTTATTTATTTATTTATTTATTTATTTATTTATTTATTTATTTTTGTTTCCACTGAAAACTATTTCTTCTTTGTTTTTTTTTTTTTTCATTGTGGTTTTCTTATGTAACTTATCATGAAAACGTGCTAAAGCTGACTTTATTAACTTCTGACATTAATTAATAATAAATACTACTTCACCAAGATTCGTTCATCACAGATCCAAATCCAGCTGTATACTCCTGCCATGGTATTTAGAAATCATCACTATGTGAAACATGTGTTTTATTGTTTTTTGTTTTTGTGTATTTTCATATGTGTGTATGCATGTATTATTATTTTATTTTATTTTGTTTTATTTTATTTTATTTCTTTATTTCAATTTGGAAGGACAAATTTATTTATGTAGTTTTGTGTACATTACACGGAATGTTTTGAGCAAATTAATCAGGTCTATACACCAAAACATCATAACTACAGTAAATTAAGACATAATTATGTTGTGTAACATACAAAAATTTACAAAAAATTAAAAATTAAAAATAGACAATTTCATATCAGTGCGTCGTTTTTTCTTGGTTTTTTTTTTTTTTTTTTTTTTTTTTTTTTTTTTTTTCTGGACTAGTGACGTCATCACGTATGCTGCGGACTGGTTTGTTTTAACGTTTTTTTTTTTGTAGTCATAGAGACTGCTTCTGTAGTCCGTTAAGTACGTCAAATGACGTTCAAATGTTTCGTAAACAAATAATTATTATAAGCATTCCTATTCTTCTTCTTCTTCTTCTTCTTACTATTATTATTATTATTATTATTATCATCATCATCATCATAATCATCATCATCATCATCATCATAATCATCATTATTTTGATTATTATTTAAGCACCGCTTCAAACAAAATCGATTAGGATATTAGGAGATATTTCTGTAGAAATCAATAACTACATATTTGTCTAACTAGCATCATCTGTTACTTCGTTAAACCATTTTAGAAACACACACACATATTCATATAAATATATATATATTCATATGCATATATATATATTTATGTGAATATGTGTGTGTTTCCTATACACACAAAACACACACATATTCATATACATACATACATACATACATTCATATATATATATATATATAAAATTCAAATAAATTTATATAATTATTGAGAGAGAGATTCCTAGAGAGAGAGAGAGAGAGAGAGAGAGAGAGAGAGAGAGAGAGAGAGAGAGAGAGAGAGAGAGATTTTAAAATTGATATACGTTTCATTCACTACATTTACAGTCTTTTTTACAGGAAATGAGAACATTCATAGACTGACCAATCAGAAATCACAACGATTACGAATAGATCTGCAAACTTTTGAAGGAGAAAAACGCTACGCCCAGTATGAATATTTCTTGATTGGATCTGTGACTGAGTACTACAAACTTCTCTTTCTCATGGACTACAGTGGTGATGCAAATTAGTAGAGAGAGAGAGAGAGAGAGAGAGAGAGAGAGAGAGAGAGAGAGAGAGAGAGAGAGAGAGAGAGAGAGAGAGAGAGAGAGAGAGAGAGAGAGAGAGAGAGAGAGAGTGTGTTTTGTTGTTTTTAAAAGTGACATGTATGTTTCGTTCACTATATTTACTTTTCTGAAGTAGATTTAATTATATGTTAACTGTTTCGTTTCAATTATGTTGTAGGCGACAGTTTCTCAGTTCACCGGGGTTTCGAGTTCAGTGCTAAAAGCTTGGACAGAGACACGTTGTCGAAAGATAGCTGTGCTCAAGAATGCAAAGGGGGCTGGTGGTATTATGACTGTCACAAAGCTAATCTGAATGGCCTCTATCTCAATGGTACCCACACCTCTGAAGGTGATGGGGTAAATTGGTAAACTTTCAAGGGACTTCACTATTCCTTGAAGAAAACTGTTATGAAGATACAGCCGATACCAACTCAGGTTCACTACTTTCAATTTCAATAAAGTGTTGTCAGCTGTGATATATTTGTTTTGTTTTTCTTATTTATATTAAATATGAGAGTTTTTGTGTGTCTGCCTGTCTCTGTGTCTCTGTGAGTGCTAAAACCGCACACAGCTGAACAACAATATGTATTAATCCCACCAATTTGATGTTCATCTCATTTTACTGTATTCATGATTATAATGTATCATCAACAGATAAATAGGTGAATAGATTCACTGATAGAGAGTTTAAAATACTTTAAAGAGTGCAAAGACTAACTTGGACGCCATTACGTTTAGGATTCGAAACCTTTTGACTGGCGTTTTGTATGAGACATTGCTTTGAAGGATTTCGTTTTAGCCACATCGACAAGCTCCTCCATTTCGAGAAAATATGCGATGTTTTCCCGTACATGGCGGATTAATTAGCTGTAGAAATAAGACTAATAAAATTAAAAGAAAAAATAAAATAAAATACATGAATATATCAATCAATAAATAATTATCTTATTCCATACCTATGCAGCAAGATCATGAAACCATCTGCAAAGGGTTAGAAAGATAACATTCGAATGTTTTGTGTTATTTTATTCTGATACTTAGTTATCAGCGATGACAGGGCACGTAGAACAATAAAAGTCTACAGATGTAAATAAATTTTATTCCTAGCACTAAAGATATACTTTTTACAAATATATACATATTTTATAAATTAAATTAGACAAAAGAGATATAAATAATGTTATTGCTAGATGTGTAACCTTCTTTCTTTGCTTTCGTTAAATGTATTTAAATCATTCCTTTATTTTGAATAAGAAAAATGTTTCTATTTTATTAGTGTCTGTATATTCTAACAGTTTTGGTGCAAAGCAAACGTGTACCAGATATTAGGAAAGGTTTATTTCAAGCAAAATAAATAAATAAATAAAATAAAATAAATCAAAACAAAATAAAATAAAACAAATAAATAAATAATAAATAGAAAATATCGTCTAGTTCTTCAGAATCTTTCTTAAATCCAATAAACCGAGAGAGTTTTTAAAGAGTTTCCCCCCTTTAACTCATTTAAATTGCGTTCATAAAATGGCTTCACGATGTATTGGTAGTATAATTTAAAAAAGGTTCTTAATAAAATGATAGTAATACTTAAAGTTCTTGTAATAATACACCTGAGACAAAACAGTATTAACTATTTAAGTGTAATATTACTTATCACTTGTCGTTCTTGAATTGTGTGAATTTAATTTTGTCTTATTTAATTTATTTATTTATTATTTATTTATTTATTTATTTATTTATTTATTTATTTATTTATTTATTTATTATTTACTTATTTATTTATTTATTTATAATTTAGATGTCTTCCTACAGACGATTATATAGAGTTGTCTTTCCTGACGTGTTACCTTTTATAGCTGTTTTTCAAACACAAGACTCAATATGAAACAAGACAGGTCTACATTTTCCGTTGAAGTAATCTATTCATCGTAAAACACCAGCGATAGAAACAGCGAGCTTGACCAGAGGACTGTGAAGAGATAAGAAAACAAGGCAAAAATGAGAACTGGATCTACCAAGTCTATCCTAGAGATCAGAAAGGACACATCTATCCATCCATTGTTTAACCAAGTAACAGATGATGCAAGATATGAAAGTTTACTGTTGTTGATTTCCACTGTAACTTACATTTGTCTTCCTAACTAATTTAAATTAATCGATGAGATACTGAAGATAAAGAATTAAAATATTGTTATTTAACAGCTGTGCAGCTTTCAAAACAACGTATAAAGAATATTTAATTATATATTTTACGTCTTATTTATCCTTTGTACACGTTGACAAAAAAAAAAAAAAAAAAAAAAAAAGAAACATTTATAAGTCTCACGTTTGCAGTGTTCACACAGCTCGACAAAGTGCTGACTACAAGAAAGAGAAAAGACTGAAAAATGAAATATTTTCTGCTGGTTCCAACATGTCTGACTGTAGCTGAGTCACAGATTGAAGGCTGGGGTTTGGGATATTCCTATAGGACTGGAAGATAAATTATTTATTTTATGTTTATACTGTACACATTTTTTTTTATTCTATCATCATTAGGGTCAGATCTTTTGTAAAATGTATATTTAAATATTCTTTATGCTTTCTTCTGAAAGTTATATTTCAATGTTAACATTTACACGCACACACTACAATCCATGCGAAATAAAATATCGCAAACTAAAGAAAGACAACAAAAAAAAAAAAATAATAATAAAAATAAAACAATAATGTGAAACAGTTTTCTACTGGCATAATAGACGATTGCATTCATTATTAATAAATATTACCTATGCAAAATTCGTTCTTCATATACAGAAATATAACCATGCAAATTAATAATAAATGAGTGTTAAAACCGCAGCCAGCTGAACAACAATGTCTGTTATTCCCTCCAATTTGATATTCATCTCATTTCACTGTAATCATGATTATAATGTATCACAGGTTAATATGACTTTTTGAAACACAGATAAATAGGTGAATAGAAAGACGGATAGAGATACACAAGATTAAAATACTTCAAAGAGTGAAAAGACTAACTGGGACGCCATTACGTTTAGGCTTAGGAATATTTTGATTGGCGTTTTTGATGAGACATTTTTTGGAGGGATTTCGTTCTGACCATATCCACAAGCTCCTCCATTTCATGAAACCATCTGCAAAGGTTTGGAAAGGTAACATTCGGATATTTTGTGTTATTTTATTCTGATACTCAGTTATCAGCGATGACAAGGCACGTAGAACAGTAAAGGTCTAGAGATATAAATAAGTTTTATTCCTAGCAGTAAAGATACACGTTTTATAAATATATATATTTTTTTAATAAATTAGACAAAATCCGTAACTTGTTTTATCTAGCCTGCAGAGCATGGATGAAGAATGTAATTTGTTTTCTTTTTGTTTCTTTACGATCGTTGCATTTACTTAAATCATTCCTTTATTTTGAATAAGAAAAATATTTCTATTTTATTAGTGTCTGTATATTCTAACAGTTTTGGTGGAAAGCAAACATGTAACAGGAATTAGGAAAGGTTTATTTCGAGCAAAATAAATAAATAAAATAAAATAAAACAAATCAAAACAAAATAAAATTAAATATATAATAATATAATAAATAGAATGTTTCTTAAATCCAATAAACCGAGAGAGTTCCTAAAGAGTTGCCCCCCTTTAACTCATTTTAATGGCGTTCACATAATGGCTTCAGGATGTATTGGTAATATAATTTAAGAAAGGTTCTTAGTAAAATGATAGTCGTACTTAAAGTTTGTGTAATGATACACCTGAAACAAAACAACTTTAACTATTTAATGTAACATGACTTATCACTTGTCCTTCTTGAATTGTGTTAATTTAATTTTGTCTTATTTAATTAATTTATTTATTTATTTATTTATTTATTTATTTATTTATTTATTTATTTGCTAGTTTCTTTAATGTCAAACAAGACAGGTCTAAATGTTCCTTTTAAGTAATCTATTCAGCGTAATACACAATTTTCTTTTCCTTTTACGATCTTTTACATTACCTACATCACTGTTTCTTTTCGCATTTTCAATTAATCTTCAGTTATTGCCTATTTATTTATTTATTTTATTACTTATTTATTTATTTATTATTTATTTATTTACTTATTATTTTATTTATTTATCTATTTTTTATAATTTACTTTTCCTCCTTCAGACGATGATATAGATTTGTCTTTTCTGACCTGTTACTCTTATAGCTGCTTACCAAAGTCAAGACAGAATATGAACCAAGAAGCGAAGAGAGTTCCTAAACATTTACAGCCCTTTAACTGTTTTAAATTACAATCACGAAACTGCTTTAGGATGTATTGGAAATCTAATTAAGAATAAAAGGTTCTTAATACAATTATGATAAGACTTGCAGTTTTTGTAATGATACCCCTGAAACAATACACATTTACTTTTTTAATGTAATATTATTTATCACTTGTCGTTCTTGAATTTGTTATTTTATTTTATGTTTTTTCTTTTTATTTCATTATTTCTTTATTTTGTTTGTTTGTTTGTTTGTTTGTTTGTTTATTTATAATCGAAATGTCCTGCTACAGACGATTGTATAGAGTTGTCTTTCCTGACGTGTTACCTTTTATAGCTGTTTTGTTTTTCAAATAAAAGACACAATATGAAACAAAACAGGTCTACATTTTCGGTTTAAATAGTCTATTCAGCGTAATACACCATTAATCTACATTTTATCTGAAATGAAAATCGTGAGCAACTTATTACTAAATAACAAATTTATATTTAATAATCTTTGTTGTGTTTTCTTTGTCTGTTCCCCCCCCCTTTTTTTTTTTTCCGTTGGTTGGTTCTGTGTTTTTCTTATATAGCTTATCATGAAAACCTCGTAATACTGTTTTATTGACTATTGACATAAATTAATAAAAATTAAACTAAGATTAGTTCATCACAGATCCAGATTCAACGATATACTCCTGCCAAGGTCTGTTGAAATCTTCAGTACCATCAGTACTATGCTGAAGTATCTGGAATCACATTATTATTACGGGCAGTAGTATTCTTTGTAGCAATAGCAGAAGTAATTGTAGTTGTAGTAGTAGTATTACAGTTACAAACGATCTGACACTAATGATACTAAAAGAGTAAAAAAAAATATAAAAAGCATAAACATAAAACAAATAATTTACGTTCCAGGCCAATACTCATATCCCCAAGCCCAGCCTTCAAGTTGTGACTGATACAATCAGACATGTTGGAACCAGCAGACAAAAAAACAAAAACAAAAACATATTGCATTTTCAGTCATTTTTGCTTCTTGTATCAGTACATTAACTGAATATTTCAAATGTGAGACTTACAAATACTCTCTCTCTCTCTCTCTCTCTCTCTCTCTCTCTCTCTCTCTCTCTCTCTCTCTCTTCTCTCTTCTTCTCTCTCCTTCTCTCTCTTCTTCTTCTTTTCTTCTTCTTTTCTTCTTCTTCTTTTCTTGCCAACATGTACATAAGACAAATACGACGTAAAATATATAATTAAATGTTCTTTATGAGTTGTTTTGAAAGTTGCACAACAATATCTAAATTTTTTATCTTCAGTTTCTCATGATTCATTTAATTTAGTAAGGAGAACAAATGAATGTTTCAGTGAGACAAAAATACAGAAAGAGAGACTGACAAACGTTAGTGTGTCCTTTTTGATCTCTATGATAGACTCGGTAGGTACATTTTATTATTAATGTGTACATTTCTATTATGTTATTGTCGTTCTTATTATAATTGTTATTGATAAATTTTGAAAATGATTATTAAACAGAAGAAAAATAAGCTGATTCCAAAAAAAAAAAAAAAAAATTAATACAAAATATTAGGTGAATACAAATGACAACCTTTCAAAAAATGGGCATTCACAGTCACAGAGAGACACAGAAACACAAACACTCTAACATTTAGTACAATTAAGAAAAACACAACAAATATATCGCAGCTGACTGCAGTTTATTCAAATTATCAGTGATTAAGCTGACTGTGTATTGGTTGTATCTTCATAACTGTCCTCTTCATAGAATAGTGCAGTCCCTTGAATTTGTTCCACTCTATCCCATCAGCATATGAGCTGTGGCTTCCATTGAGATAGAGACCGTTCAGATTAGAACCGTGACATGCTCCATACCACCAGCCCCCTTTGAACGTTTGAGCACAGTTATTGCTCCACGTGTCTCTGTCCAAGTTTTTAGCACTGAACTCGAGACCCCGGTTACGTGAGAAACTGTCGCCTGCAAGATAATTGAAAGAGATAAAATATAATTAAACAAACAGTAAATACAGTGAGTGAAATATATTTATCACTTTTCTAAAACAACTAAACTCTCTCTCTCTCTCTCTCTCTCTCTCTCTCTCTCTCTCTCTCTCTCTCTCTCTCTCTCTCTCTCTCTCTCTCTCTCTCTCTCTCTCTCTCTCTCTCTCTCTCTCTCTCTCTCTCTCTCTCTCTCCCTCTATTTCTCTGTCTACTACTAACCTGCATTGCCACTGTAGTCCATCACAAAGAGAAGTTTGTAGTACTCAGTCAAGGATCCAATCACGAAACAATCATACTGGGCGTAGCGTTTTTCTCCTTCAAAACTTTCCAGATCTATTCGTAATCGTTGAGGTTTCTGATTGGTCAGTCTATGAATGTTCTCATTTCCTGTGAAACAGAATGTACTGTTAAGTATATTTTTAGTAGA
>CM022668.1:4784801-4797301 GCA_012295275.1 Chrysomallon squamiferum | reverse complement strand
ATATTTGGGGTTAAGAATTTTTGACTGTCCTTTTTCATCAGGCATTGTTTTTCAAAGGACTTCCTGTGTGCCATATCGACCAGAAAACATATAAATAGATGAATAGATAGACTGATAGAGATAAGCAACTTTTTGACTGGCGTTTTTGATGAGACATTTTTTCAAAAGATTTCGTTTTCGCAAGCTGCTTCATTTCAAGAAAATATGCGATGTTTTCGCATGCATGGCGGATTAATTAGCTGTAGAAATAAGTCTAATAAAATAAAGGACAATAAAATAAAATACATGAATATATCAATCAATAAATAATTCTCTCATTGCATATGTATGCTGTGAGATCATGAAATCAACTGCAGTGAGTTAGAAAGGTAACATTCGAATGTTTTGTGTTATTTTATTTTGATATTTAGTTATCAGCGATGACAGGGCACGTAGAACAGTAAAAGTCTAGAGATATAAATAGTTTTATTCCTAGCACTAAAGATATACCTTTTACAAATATATATATATATATATATATTTATTTTATAAATTAGACAAAATATGTAAGATATGTAATATTCTTTCTTTGCTTTCGTTAAATTTATTTAAATCGTTCCTTTATTCTGAATAAGAAAAATGTTTCTATTTTATTAGTGTCTGTATATTCTAAAAGTTTTTGGAAAGCAAACCTGTAACAGATATTAGGAAAGTGTTTTGAGCAAAATAAATAAATAAATAAAATAAAATAAATCAAAACAAAATAAAATAAAACAAATAAATAAATAATAAATAGAAAATATCGTCTGGTTCTTCAGAATCGGTTTATTCCGAGAAAAATAAATAAATAAATAAAATGAAGTAAAATAAAATAAAACAAAACAAAACAAAACAAAATAGAATAAAACAAAAATAAAATAATAAGTAGAAAATATCGTCTGTTTCTTCAGAATCTTTCTTAAATGTAACTAACCGAGAGTGTTTCTAAAGAGTTGCCCCCCTTTAACTCATTTAAATGGCGTTCATAAAATGGTTTCACGATGTATTGGTAGTATAATTTTAAAAAAGGTTCTTAATAAAATGATAGTAATACTTAAAGTTTTTGTAATAATACACCTGAGACAAAAAATAATATTAACTATTTAGTGTAATATTAATTATCACTTGTCGTTCTTGAATTGTGTTAATTTAATTTTGTCTTATTTAATTTATTTATTTATTATATTATTTATTTATTTATTTATTTATTTATTTATTTATTTATTTATTTATTTATTATATTTTATTTATTTATTTATTTATTTATTTATTTATTTATTTATTTATTTTAGATGATTATATAGAGTTGTCTTTTTATTTACATATTAATTTTATAGCTGTTTTCAAACACAAGACACATATATGAAACAAGACAGGTCTTTCACATATTCCTTTTAATACACCATTTTTAGAAACAGCGAGACACAATACCAGTGGACTGTGAAGAGATAAGAAAACAAGGGTTAAAATGAGAGTTGGATCTATTCAGTGTCTCCAGAGGTCAGAAAGGACACATTGATCTATCGATCCATTGTTTAACCAAGTAACAGATGATGCAAGATATGAAAGTTTACTTTTGTTGATTTCCACTGAAACTTACATTTGTTTTCCTAACTAATTTAAATTAATCGATGAGAGACTGAAGATAATGAATTAAAATATTGTTATTTAACAGCTGTGCAGCTTTCAAAACAACGCATAAAGAATATTTAATTATACATTTTACGTCGTATTTTTCCTCTGTACACGTTGACAAAAAGAAAAAAAAAAAAAGAAAAGAAGCATTTATAAGTCTCACGTTTGCAGTGTTCACACAGCTCGACAAAGTGCAGACTACAAAAAAGAGAAAAGACTGAAAAATGAAATATTTTCTGCTGGTTCCAACATGTCTGACTGTAGCAGAGTCACAGATTGAAGGCTGGGGTTGGGGATATTCCTATAGGACAGGAAGATAAATTATTTATTTTATGTTTATACTATACATATTTTTTTTTTATTCTATCATCATTTGGGTCAGATCTTTTGTAAAATGTATATTTAAATATTCTTTATGCTTTCTTCTGAAAGTTATATTTCAATGTTAAAATTTACACGCATACACTACAATCCATGCGAAATAAAATATCGCAAACTGAAGAAAGACAAAAAAAAAAAAAAAATAATAATAAAAATAAAACAATAATGTGAAACGGTTTGCTACTGGAATAATAGACGATGGCATACATTATTAGTAAATAATACCTATGCAAAATTCGTTCTTCATATACAGAAATATAACCATACAAACTAATAATAAATGAGTGTTAAAACCGCAGCCAGCTGAACAACAATATCTGTTATTCCCTCCAATTTGATATTCATCTCATTTCACTGTAATCATGATTATAATGAATCACAGATTAATATGACTTTTTGGTGGGAAAACAGATAAATAGGTGAACAGATTCACTGACAGAGATATACAAGTTTAAAATACTTTAAAGAGTGGAAAGACTAACTGGGACGCCATTTTTTAGGCTTAAATGTTTTGATTGGCGTTTTTGTGAGACGTTTTTTTCGACTTTTGGCCATATCGACAAGCTCCTCCATTTCATGAAACCATCTGCAAAGGTTTGAAATGTAACATTCGGATATTTTGTGTTATTTTATTCTGATACTTCTAGTTTAGTAGTGACAAGGCACGCAGAATGGAGTACAAACATCTAGAGATATTAATATGTTTTATTCCTCTCACAAAATAAATTTTAAAAATATATATATTTTTAGAATTAAACAAAATCCGTAACTTGTTTTAAAGCTTGCAAATATGGATGAAGAATAAATAGAATCTTTCTTCTTTAATAAACGTTCGTTAGATCTTCTTAAATCATTCCTTTATTTTGAATAAGAAAAATAATTCTATTTTATTAGTGGCTTATATTCTAATTGTTTTGGTAATTTAACAAATGTTCTGAAATAAAATGAAAGGTTTATTTCGAAAAAAATTTAAATAAAATAAAATAAAACTAAAAAACTTTAACCAAAAATGATGTAACATTATGTAATAAAGAGAATTGTCCTTTCTTGAATCCAATAAACTTAATTTTGTTCCTAAAGAGTTTATTTATTTACTTATTTAAATTTATTTCATTTATTTATTTCATTTGTTTATTTATTTATTTTTATTTTAAAAGATTTCTTAATAAAAAACAAGACAAAGTTTTTTAATAATACATTGAAACAAAAACAACATTAACTTTTTAATGAATCTTTTACATCATTTATCCTACTTCTCTGTTTCTTTTCGCATTTTCATTTAATTTTGTCTTATTTATTTATTTATTTTTATTTTTTATTTATTTTTATTTATTTATTATTTATTTACAAGACGGGTTTAAATGTTCCTTTTATTTTATTTATTCAGCGAATTTATTTATTTTTTAATTCATTTTACGATCTTTTATTTTATTTATTTATTTTTCTTTTTATTATTTTCAATTTTTATTTTTCTTTATTTATTTATTATTTTTTATTTATTTATTTTATTACTTATTTATTTATTTATTATTTATTTATTTACTTATTATTTTATTTATTTATTTGTTGTTTTTTTAATTTACTTGTCCTGCTTCAGACGTTTATATAGATTTGTCTTTCCTGAACTCTTACTTTTAGCTGCTTGTGAAAGAAAAGGCAGAATATGAAACAAGAAGCGAAGAGAGTTCCTAAACATTTACAGCCCTTTAACTGTTTTAAATTACATTCACGAAACTGCTTTAGGATGTATTGGAAATCTAATTAAGAATAAAAGATTCTTAATTCAATTATGAAAAGACTTGCAGTTTTTTAATGATATCCCTGAAACAATACACATTTACTTTTTTGATGTAATATTATTTATCACTTGTCGTTCTTGAATTTGTTATTTTATTTTATCTTTTTTCTTTTTATTTCACTATTTCTTTGTTTGTTTGTTTGTTTGCTTGTTTGTTTAATTATTTATAATCGAAATGTCCTGCTACAGACGATTTTATAGAGTTGTCTTTCCTGACGTGTTACCTTTTATAGCTGTTTTGTTTTTCAAATAAAAGACACAGTATGAAACAAGACAGGTCTACATTTTCGGTAGTATTCTTTGTAGCAGTAGCAGAAGTAATTGTAGTTATAGTAGTAGTATTACAGTTACAAACGATCTCACACTAATGATACTAAAAGTGTAACAAAAAATATAAACTGCATAAACAAAAAATAAATAATTTACCTTCCAGGCCAATACTCATATTCCCATACCCAGCCTTCAAGTTGTTACTGATAAAATCAGACATGTTAGAACCAGCAAACAAAAAAAGAAAACATATTGCAGTTTCAGTCATTTTTGCTTCTTGTAACAGCACTTTTTCGAATTAATTGAATATATCAAAGTGAGACTTACAAATATTCTCTCTCTCTCTCTCTCTCTCTCTCTCTCTCTCTCTCTCTCTCTCTCTCTCTCTCTCTCTCTCTCTCTCTCTCTCTCTCTCTCTCTCTCTCTCTCTCTCTTCTTCTTCATTTCTTGCCAACGCGAACATAAGAAAAATACGACGTAAAATGTATAATTAAATATCCTTAATGCGTTGTTTTAAAAGAAGCACAACAGTATTTCAATTTTTTATCTTCAGTTTCTCATGTTTCATTTAAATTAGTTAGGAAACCAAAGGTAAGTTTCAGTGGAAATCAATAACAGTAACCCTTCATATCTTGCATCATCTGTAACCTAGTTAAGAAACAGAGAGACAAAAGTACAGAAAGAGAGACGGACAAAAATTAGTTCTCTTTTTTTATCTCTATGATAGTCTCGGTAGACATATTTTATTATTAATGTGTACATTTCTATTATATTGTTGTCCTTTTGATAAATTTTGAAAGTGATTATTAGGAAAACAAATGTAAGATTCAGTGGAAATCAATAACAGTAAACCGTCATATCGTGCATCATCTGTTAACAAACACAGAGAGAAAAATACAGAAAGATAGACGGACAAAAATTAGTGTGTCTTTTTTGTATCTCTGTTATAGGCTCGGTAGATATATTTTACTATTAATGTGTACATTTCTATTATATTATTGTCGTTCTTATTATAACTGTTATTGACAAACGTGGAAAATGATTATTAGACAGAAGAAACATTCACAGTCACAGAGAGACACAGAATCACAAACACTCTAACATTTAGTACAATTAAGAAAAACACAACAAATATATCGCAGCTGACTGCACTTTATTCAAATTATCAGTAATGAAGCTGACTAGGTATTGGTTGTATCTTCATAACTGTTCTCTTCATTGAATAGTGCAGTCCCTTGAATTTGTTCCACTCTATCCCATCAGCATACGAGGTGAGGCTTCCATTGAGATAGAGGTCGTTCAGATTAGAACCGTGACATGCTGCACACCACCAGCCCCCTTTGTAGAGCGAAGCACAGCTACCCCGCCAGGTGTCTCTGTCGAAATTTTTAGCACTGAACTCAAGACCCACGTTACGTGAGAAACTGTCGCCTGCAAGATAATTGAAAGAGATAAAATATAATTAAACCAACTTCGGAAGAGTAAATGCAGTGAGTGAAATATATTTATCACTTTTCTAAAACAACTAAACTCTCTCTCTCTCTCTCTCTCTCTCTCTCTCTCTCTCTCTCTCTCTCTCTCTCTCTCTCTCTCTCTCTCTCTCTCTCTCTCTCTCTCTCTCTCTCTCTCTCTCTCTCTCTCTCTCTCTCTCTCTCTCTCTCTCTCTCTACTATTAACCTGCATTTCCACTGTAGTCCATGAGAAAGAGAAGTTTGTAGTACTCAGTCACAGATCCAATCACGAAACAATCATACTGGGCGTAGCGTTTTTCTCCTTCAACAGTTTCCAGATCTATTCGTAGTCGTTGAGGTTTAACATTGGTCAGTCTATGGATGTTCTCATTTCCTGTGAAACAGACTGTACTGTTAAGTATATTTGCAGTAGATTACTGATCAAAATTGACTATAATATGTATGTCTGTCTATGACATGCATTTAATTCAAAAGACCCAAAAGAATTTTAAAAACTGATAAAAATTAAAATCTATCTTTGCTCTTAAATAATTCTCCAGTAATGGCTGAAGAAAAAATATTAGTAAATGATTTCTTTGTCTGCTTGCTTACATGAAGACAGAGACAACTTTCAGAGATTAAATTAACAAGATAATGTGGAAAAGAACGGAAAGAAATAAAGAAAATGTCAGGAAGGAATTAGAAAGGAAGAAAGACACAAATGAGGGGCCATAGACGACAAAGAAAAGAAAATAAAGGATAGAAATAAATTTATAAAAATAAAAATCGTAGATAATATTTTTTCTCAGTGTCCTAAAAGGAAAATTAGAACAAAAGAAAAAACAACAAAACAACAACAACAAAATAAACAAAACAACAACAACAAAAAGAACCAACAAGAACCACAACAACAACAACTACAACAACAACAAAACAATGAACAAAACAAAGAAACATATTAACGGATAGGATCAATGAACCTCTATAAGAGATATTTCTGCTAAAAACACAAAATCATACACATACATATTAGAAAATACACGCTCAAATATTCATACATACCACATACAGGTATTCCGTGTAAAATAAAATAACGTAAACTAAAACAAAACAAGAACAAAAAACAAAAAAAGAAAGTAAAAGAAACGAAGTTTTCTATTGCCGTAATAGATGATGACATAAATTATTAATAAATATTACATATGAATAATTCGATTTTCAGATACACAAATATATGAATTAATAAAAAATAAAAAATAAATACCTAACCAAAATTCGTTCATCAGAGATCCAAATCCCACCACATAGTCCTGCCATGTTCTCTAGAAATCTTCACTACCATCAGCACGACGCTGAAATACCTGCAATCACATTGTTTTAGTACGAGTGTATGTGTGTATGTGTTTATGTGTATGTTGTTTCTTTTTGTTTTTGTTCGGTTTTTTGTTATTGTTGCTTTTTTCTGGTTTTTTGCCTTTAGTGCATGCATATGAACTAATCTTTATACATACATACATACATACATACATACATAAATACATACATACACACACACACACATAGAGAGAGAGAGAGAGAGAGAGAGAGAGAGAGAGAGAGAGAGAGAGAGAGAGAGAGAGAGAGAGAGAGAGAGAGAGACAGAGATACAGAGAGAGAGAAACAGATACTGACGGACATACGGAAAGCGTTACGAGAGAGAGAGAGAGAGAGAGAGAGAGAGAGAGAGAGAGAGAGAGAGAGAGAGAGAGAGAGAGAGAGAGAGAGAGAGAGAGACAGAGACAGAGATACAGAGAGAGAGAAACAGATACTGACGGACATACGGAAAGCGTTACGAGAGAGAGAGAGAGAGAGAGAGAGAGAGAGAGAGAGAGAGAGAGAGAGAGAGAGAGAGAGAGAGAGAGAGAGAGAGAGAGAGAGAGAGAGAGAGAGAGAGAGAGAGAGAGAGAGAGAGAGAGAGAGAGAGAGACCCAGACATATAGGATAATAATAAAAAGAAGAATAACAGCAGCAACTACGACTACGATATAATTAAATAAGAAAATGTGTTTATTTTTAACAAGTATTATTTTGAAAATGACACGTACCAACCAAGTATCTTTCTCACTGACTCCTAGTTCACAGTAAACGTCAATATGTCCTTTTTGATCTCTGGGATAGATTCGGTAGATTCCGCTCTCATTTTTACCTTGTTTTCTTATGTCTTCACAGTCCGCTGGTCCTTGAACACCTAGAGAGAAAGTCGTAAAACTACTACATATGTAAGCATCAGAACAATAAACATCTCTCTCTGGTGTGTATGATTGTGTTTGTTTGTATATATATGTATGTATGTGTGTATGTACGTATGTATCAATATATGTACATATGGACATATATATATATATATATGTGTATATATGTTCATGAATATGTATGTATGGATGGATGGATGGATGGATAGATGTGTCGTTTTTGATATCTAGGATAGATTCGGTAGACTCCGCTCTCATTTTTACCTTGTTTTCTTATCTCTTTACAGTCCGCTGGTCCTTGAACACCTACAGAGAAAAATCATAAAACTACTACATATGTAAGCATCAGAACAATAAGCATCAGAACAATAAACATCTCTCTCTGTGTGTGTATATGATTGTGTTTGTATATACATATATATATGTTTTGTATGTATGCATGTATGAATCAATATATGCACATATGGACGTATCTATGTGTATATATGTTCATGAATATGTATGTATGTATGGATGGTTGGATGGATGGAGCGATATGTCGTTTTTGATAACTAGGATAGATTCGGTAGACTCCGCTCTCATTTTTACCTTGTTTTCTTATCTCTTCACAGTCCGCTGGTCCTTGAACACCTACAGAGAAAAATCATAAAACTACTACATATGTAGCCATCAGAACAGTAAACATCTGTCTGTGTGTGTATACACACACACACACACACACACACACACACACATACATAAATATGTTATAGAGCAGCTACTCACGTGCAGACATCCACATCAAAGAAGTAAGTAAATTGTAAAGAAGCATTTCGTCTAGAACAAAAAATGTTTGTTTCAAGATCTGCGGAAATGTTTATTCTCCGTACAAACACAGATACACACACACATATATATATATGGTTCTCTGTAACTGATACCAAAGTAACTGAAGAACGCAGATGTTGTTGTTACTTCTGCATCAGCTACAGAAAGCCAGATAGTTATCTCATGTAGTAACAAAACAGAAACAATCACACCTAACAGTAACACCTAACACTGTCACGTGGTACCAACACCTAACACTAACACTCGTACGTAAATCTAATACCTAAAAGTAACACCTAACACTCGTACGTAAATCTAATACCTAAAAGTAACACCTAACACTGTCAATACGTAAAAAGTAACACCTAACACTCGTACCCTAACACCTAACACACTAACACCTAACACTGTCAAAAATCTAATACCTAAAAGTAACACCTAACACTGTCACGTGGTACCAACACCTAACACTAACACTCGTACGTAAATCTAATAAAAAGTCTAACACTACCTAAAAACACTCGTAACACCTAAAAGTAACACCTAACACTGTCACGTGGTACCAACACCTAACACTAACACTCGTATGTAAATCTAATACCTGAAAGTAACACCTAACACTCGTATGTAAAACTAATACCTAAAAGTAACACCTAACACTCGTACTTAAATCTAATACCTAAAAGTAACACCTAACATTGACACGTGATATAACAGCTAAAGCTAAAACCTGACAGTCGTACGTAAAACAAACGTCAGCCTGTATAACGGGCGGTTATGGTTGAAAATTCTCCGGCTAAAAATAAAGGAAAAGCTTTGTATTATTTAACAGTGAGGTATGCATCACATTGAAACAGTTCACAATAAACAGTCTCTCTCTCTCTCTCTCTCTCTCTCTCTCTCTCTCTCTCTCTCTCTCTCTCTCTCTCTCTCTCTCTCTCTCTCTCTCTCTCTCTCTATCTCTCTCTTAAGACAAATTTATAAAAACACCAAACATTATTGTCCTATTTCTCAGTTTACTGATGAAGTATCGTCCTATTTCTCATTTTATGGAGAAGTGACGTCATATTTCTCACTTTATTTGTGAGGTATTGTCCTATTTTTAATTTTACTGGTGAAGTGTTGTCCTATTTCTTATTTATTTATTTATTTATTTATTTATTTATTTATTTGTATTTTGCTTTTCACATTTATTTCTGAAAATTGTATATTAATTTTTATTTATTATTAATTGATATAAAATATTATTATTGTGTTTTTTTCGTTGTTGTTATTGCCATTGTTGCTGTATCAATGTGTTATTATTATTATTATTATTATTATTATTATTATTATTATTATTATTATTATTATTATTATTATTATACAAAATATCATCGTCTAAAGATCTAAGAAAGATAATTAAAATGAAAAAATGTAAATAGAAATTTTAATTCAAAAGAAATGATTTAAAAAGTGTAACGAATATGAAGAAAGAAGAGCAAAAATTACTTCATTCATGCACGCTCTGCAAGCTAGATAACAAATATTGCGAATTTTTTGTCTAATTTATAAAAAAATATATATATTTCCTAAAATGTATCTCTAGTCCGAGGAATAAAACTATTTACATCTGTAGACTTTTACTGTTCTACGTGCCCTGTCATCGAGTATAACTAAGTATCAGAATAAAATAACACAAAACATTCGAATGTTACCTTTCTAACTCACTGCAGTTGATTTCATGATCTCACAGCATACATATGCAATGAGAGAATTATTTATTGATTGATATATTCATACATTTTATTTTATTTATTTTATTTTATTTTATTTTATTAGACTTGATTTTACAGCTAATTAATCCGTCAATTATGCGAAAATATTTTCTCGAAATGAAGGAGCTTGTCGTTATGGCTAAAACGAAATATTGTGAAGAAATGTCTCATCAAAAACTCCAGTCGAAAAGCTCCTAAGCCTAAATGTAATCGTGTCCCAGTTAGTCTTTACACTCTTTAAAGTATTTTAAGCTTCTGTATCTCTATCAGTCTATCTATTCACCTGTTTATCTGTTCCCCCCTCAAAAAGTCACGTTAACCTATGATACATTATAATCATGAATACAGTGAAATGACATGAACATCATATTGGAGGGAATGACAGATATTGTTGTTCAGCTGTGTGCGGTTTTAGCACTCACAGAGACACAGAGACAGGCAGACACACAAAAACTTTCATATTTAATATAAATAAGAAAAACAAAACAAATATATCACAGCTGACAACACTTTATTGAAATTGAAAGAAGTGAACGTGAGTTGGTATCGGCTGTATCTTCATAACCGTTTTCTTCAAGGAATAGTGAAGTCCCTTGAAAGTTTCCCAATTTACCCCATCACCTTCAGAGGTGTGGGTACCATTGAGATAGAGGCCATTCAGATTAGCTTTGTGACAGTCATAATACCACCAGCCCCCTTTGCATTCTAGAGCACAGCTATCGTTCGCCAACTTGTCTCTGTCCAAGTTTTTAGCACTGAACTCGAAACCCCGGTGAACTGAGAAACTGTCCCCTACAACATAATTGAAAGGAAAAATAGAATATAATTAAATCTACTTCACAAACACTACTTCACTACTTTAAAAACAACTAAACTCTCTCTCTCTCTCTCTCTCTCTCTCTCTCTCTCTCTCTCTCTCTCTCTCTCTCTCTCTCTCTCTCTCTCTCTCTCTCTCTCTCTCTCTCTCTCTCTCTCTCTCTCTCTCTCTCTCTCTCTCTCTCTCTCTCTCTCTCTCTCTCTCTCTGTTACATTATTTCCTTACTACCAACCTGCAGTCCCACTGTAGTCCAAGAGAAAGTGAAGTTTGTAGAACTCAGTCAAGGATCCAATCACGAAACATTCATACTGGGCGTAGCGTTTTTCTCCTTCAAGACTTTCCAGATCTATTCGTATTCGTTGAGGTTTCTGATTGGTCAGTCTATGAATGTTCTCATTTCCTGTAAAACAGAATGTACTTTTAAGTATATTTACACCAGAAATGAATCAATAAGAAAGAAAAGAAACGAAAAGAAAAAAAATAAACAGTGGCAAGAAACAGACAAAAAGAGGGGTGATAGGCGATAAAGGAAAGAAATAGATTTAGAAAAATGGAAATAGTAGTCAATCGTTACTTTACTTTCCTAAGAGGAAAAGACAAAACAAAAACAAAAACAAAACAAAAAAGACAAACATTTTAACGGATTGGATCAATGAACATTCATAAGCGATATTTCTGCTAAAAATCCAGAAACGTACACACACGCGCACATATTAAATATACACACAAACACATCCATACACATATATTTCATTTGAAATGAAATATCGTAAACTAAAACAAAAAACAACAACAAAAAAATAATAATAATAAAACTAACAAACAACAAAATTAAAACAAACATTTAAAACACAGAGTTCTATTGGCATAATAATGATGACGTAAATTATTGATAAATATTACCTATGCAAAATTCGAATTTCAGATACACAAATCTAACCGTATTAATTAATTATAAATACTACCTAACCAAAACTCGTTCATCAGAGATCCAAATCCAGCCATATATTTCTGCCATGTTCTGTAGAAATCTTCACTACCATCAGTACGACGCTGAAATACCTGCAATCACATTGTTTTAGTACGAGTGTACGTGTGTTGTATATATACATGTATCCTTGTGGGATTTTTTGGCGGGGTTACCCTTAGTGCATCTATATGAAGACACATTTATACATACATACATGTACTCATGCAAACATACAGACAGATATAGATATATTATATGCAAATATGCTCACGTATATGTCTTTATAAGAAACAAGATAGACAAGGAGAACCATACTGAAAGACAGAGAGGAAACCTTACAAAGAAACACGTGTAGAGAAATAGCA
>CM022668.1:4694801-4779801 GCA_012295275.1 Chrysomallon squamiferum | reverse complement strand
TGAAAAAAAAAAATAAAATAGCCATGTTGAGATTGTTACTCGCCAGGCAACATATGAAGTACATATATGATATACTATAATAAATAAAATAACTTTAAACGCCAACCTCTGTTGTTTATTTTACTCAAGGAAATGTTCAGAATGCAGCCACAAGCAGTAAAGAAAATGTTAATGTAATATATGTTATGCCATACAAACATAGCACTTTCTTCAGTAGAATATTAAAAGTATAGTCTACTAGTGTGACAAGATGATTACTCAGAGACAGTGACCTCTGGCCATTCACTTTGACCTGCACAACCTGTTGGTTTTCTTGTACCGGCAGACAGCCAGTTAGTCACAGAGTTAGCCGGATCAAACTGAACAAGTTCAGGTGGCTCAGATGAGAGAGAATGAATTCTCATAGCCTCCCTACAGACAAGCTACTTCTGACATCTGACTTGTACCTGTTTGACCGCCAGAACCATCGTCTGAAACACGTTTATTTACAGACGTAACGGAATTACTCTGCAAATTGGCAATAGATAGTCGCAGGTTTCTTCTTTCCAGTTGACATAACTGCTAAAAACAAATCCGTTTCCAAGCGTGCATAGCACCAATTCTTTTATATATATGCTTTCATTTGTAAACCGATTTTTAATTGGGTTACGCGATTCCGACAAGTATACGGACAGATACATTTACCGAAACTAGGACGTATTTTGTTTATTTGTTTTTGTTGACAGTATGCTGTCGTTACCAACAAAATTCCCCAACGCTTTTATTTATTTAAAATATTCCCGTGATGTAACATTTAGCTCAACTTTGGGAGCAAACAAACTGGTTACGAAGTTGCGAATGCTCATTTACAAACGGCAAAATCCGATATATCACGAGTCTTCCCGATTGTGGTTACTAAAGCATTCGGAACAATTCGATTGTCAAGTCGGCCGAAGAGATCCGAAAGTGATAGCGGAATACTTCGATCGACGTCGGCTAGTATCGGTTCACAAACAGCGCAAAAGACGAACGTGCAAGTTTCGATCATCAATATATGTATCGTTTGATTGATACAGTAAATTAAAATGTGTTCCAGTGACAGTGTCGCTAGTGTTTTGCAAATTTAAGTCGCTATCACAGAATTGTACTCGCATGTGCAAGTGTTTCACTCGCAGTATTGCGCCCTGTATAAAAATGCATGTGGTTTATGTAAAAACGTATGAGTTGTAATGCATATTATAATGTATATGTTGTAATGTATGTTGTAATGTATATAAACATGTAGGATTTGTAATACGTATGGAATGGCATATTCACTAGTTACCGTTTCTGTACGTATGTGCGTCTAGTAATGTGAGACAAGTGCATCCGTTTGTGTCTGTTTACTTTCTGTCTACGTCTTTTTATCGACGTCTGTGATATTTGCCACTTGTTCTCTCTATCTCTCTCACCCACTCTGTGTGTGTGCGTGCGCGTGCGTGTGTTTGTGTGTGTCTGTGTGTTCAGTTTTGTGACTGATTTCTGGAAATCACAGATGAGTGAAACATTTTATTAAATCTCTCTCTCTCTCTCTCTCTCTCTCTCTCTCTCTCTCTCTCTCTCTCTCTCTCTCTCTCTCTCTCTCTCTCTGTGTGTGTGTGTGTGTGTTTGTGCCTCCAGTTCAAGTACATTAAACATGTCTACGTTTTAAAATATTCTGCTTTGTGCTTAATTAATGGAAATATTATCTCCTGTGTATAATCTGTGCTGACTGAAACATTTTGTCTTTGATGTGAAACTTTTTTTCAATGTTTTATTTTATGCTAGATGATGTTTAAATACTAACGTAGGTTATTCCTTCAACAGACTTCTCATGCAATCAGTTACAATTCAGATGTTCAGGATGTCTTCCTAGAAAAGCATTTTTTCTTTCTTTTAAGTCATCAAGTTTAAAATAATATATTCTTTTGCTGAAATTAGGAAATAAAATTCACTAATATCCCTTACCGTGTTTTTTATTTTTTTATTGTTATGATGATGATGATGATGATTATTATTATCAGCTGTTTTTACTTGTTTTGTTTTCTTTAAATAAAAAAGTAATTTTATGTTTTATTTATATTATATAACATAATCATATAAATCTGAAATTCTCAACCTGTTTGAAAAATACACTGTATCTGTGAATCACAGTACTCTCATATTTTTATTTTTATTTATTTATTTACTTATTTACTTATTTATTTTTCACATGACGGCTTTATTCAAGTCCAAATTTTATCAAACAAGTCTGCTGTTTTATGACGATGCAATATACATTTGATATAAAGTCACAACAGAAGAGATTGTATGATATTGTACTTTTCGTTCATATTTGATTTTAGGCCCAAGAATGTAAATTAGAAAGAAAGCTAATTATTAGTCAGACTTAGCGAATTTCATATTTACTCTCTGATCTTTTGCTACCAAAAACCCGGATCTCAAAGTTCTTCCAATTTCATATCGTGTTAATATTAGCTTCTGTGTTTAATCCCTTCTTGTTAAAAACAACAATTTCAGAGAATACCATAGCTGTTTCTGTTAAATTATTAATCAAACATTTTATTATCTTACATTAGTAAATTAGTAAAATTAGTTTGGTTGCCGCAAACATCGATTTGGAAGACTATACGATTAGATTTTATACATTATATTATAGACGGATTTTAATTTAACAAATACAAGCCTTCAATGTTAGGTTAATTATCTGTATAATAAACTACCAAACCAACGGAAATACTCTCTTAGCTTTTTTTCTACCACTTGGTGTGAAAAGCTTCTTATAACTCGATAAATCTTTCACATGGAAGAAAATACGCGAGAAAACGAAATTGTAATGGACGATCAGGAACGTACTCTGGATTTTGATCTTTTACATTTGGAAACGGTTAATTGTTTATTAATATCTGAACAAGAATAATAATAATAATTCGCTGCTTAAAACTAGATTTTCTCGTTTCCAGCAATAGTGGAATGAACATATTCCTGGGTAATAAAAAATGGAAGCAATATTGGATCTGCATCCTCAAGTTACCTAAATAATTCGAGCTGATAACAAAAATGCATAAAAAAGTTGTTACACAGGAGGATTACAATCGTACGGTAAATATACGAAACTGGTCTTGTGATTTCTAGGGGTTTATAGTTTGCAATGGTTTTACACTAATTATACACAGAACATTAGTAATTTATAAATATTTCAGTCAGTCGAGTTTTGATATTCTGTGACTTCTCTCTTACTTCGGTCTATTTTTATATATGCATAAACCGATATATTCAGTGTGTAAAACAGTTTCTTTATTTAGTTACAGAACACCAGTAACCAATTTTCTTATACCTATGATATCATCATTAAATAAAAGCAGTATTTTTTTTTTTTTTTAAATAATAAGAAAATGTAATGATGTCAATATAAATAATCCTTCATTATATCAAATTGTATTTTCAGATTTTATAGTTATTAAATTAAAAACTGAAAAAACAAAAACAACATGTCATCTAAACATACATCAGAGGAAAACGTCTACACAGATACATTTGAGT
Source organism: Chrysomallon squamiferum (assembly GCA_012295275.1). NCBI lineage: Eukaryota > Metazoa > Mollusca > Gastropoda > Neomphalida > Peltospiridae > Chrysomallon > Chrysomallon squamiferum. Next base: position 4,776,261 of record CM022668.1, on the reverse strand, counting down.
CGATGTCATTCTGTTCGGAAAATGTTGACATATCATCGAAAGAACAAAAAGATTTATCTAATTCGTATTCCCAAAGTATAGATAAACCAACAACACCTTCCTCGGCTTCTACCCATCACTCTGATTCCAGTGCTGCTTCTCAAACACTGAAGTCAGCTGAAAACAAATCTTATGATTATGACGAGGACAGTATATCTAAAAGAGGTGAGATAAATTTGAAATATTTGATTGAAAGTAATCTGTGTGAAAAATTAAAGGTAATCTTGTAGTTTCTATTTGCCCTATTTATGCAGAGATTTAACATTTTTTAAATTATTTTTTTTATTTCAACTTTTTATTTATGTATAAAAAATGTTATATAAACTCATAAAACTCATAACACATAGGCACACAAACTTACATACACACATAGAGAAATACACATGCAGACTGACATACATACAATACACACATGGATACAGAAACACATACACACACAACTGATTTAAGAAAAAATGTAGTTTTACTTTTCTGCCTGCAGGAAGGCGCTTATAAAATATTTCTTACTGCCAATCCAAAACAAATATGTTTCCTTTTACATTATCATTCTACTTCTTAAAACTAATTTTTCATTATTTCAGTTTGTTTCCTGATAAAACATTTCTTTCTTTCTCATTTCAGAAGATGATGATGAGTACCCCAGTTCTTATTCTGATACTCAGTCGTACCGTAGTGAGTTGAGTTTTGTAGATGACTCACAGGATACAACCAGTGATCAGTATTCGTATTCAGAGACATTTGAGTCGTCTGTGATTGAACCACAAACCCACTCAGCCACCACTCGTTCTGCACCCCCCAGAACTCTGGACACGTTGAAAGAGGAATCAGATTTTGAAGAATCAGTAACAACACAGAGAGACGGAACTTCGAGTTTTGAAAGGTACTTGACTTTGTCATGTGAAATTATTATTTTGATTTTGTTTTGATTTGATTTTGTTTGGAGTTTTATTTATTTATTTATTTATTTGTTTTGTTTGTTTGATTTCTTTGGTCGGGGTTGTTGTTTTTTAATTTCATTTCATATATATTGTTTTTTTCTGTACATATTTTATTTTATTTTATTTAAATCAATAAATGCAGGGGTTTTTTGTTGATTTTTGCTGTTCTTTCTTGTAGAATTTTTTTCTTTAATTTTTAAATAGGTTTGGACGATTTTTTATGAAAATCCCTTCTACTGCTTATATCATAATTCTTTCTGTTATGTTTTGTTCTTGTTTTTATTTTGTTTATATTTAATTCTTGTTACTAGATAAATATTTTCAGAAATTTTACTTAAAATGAAAGAAAACAACCAAGAAGCTTAGAAAATAAAATAAACAATAGAAATTAATTAAGTATTACTACTAAAAATAATAATAATAATAATAATAATAACAATAACAAATATATTAATAATAATAATAATAATAGTAATAATAATAATAATAGGAATAATAATAACAGTAAGAAGAACAATAACAACAACAACAATAATAATATAAAATCATTTTCATACTAAATCAAAGATTAAAAGTGAATTCTCATGTAACAGGTCATTGTAACATTGTCTGAATTTAATTCTTTGCCAGGTCGTACGGAACAAAAACTAGCTATGAAGACACATTTGAACAAGAACCAACAGAAAGCTTCAGTTTCAGACATCGTGCAGAAGACATTCGTGAAATTTCTGTCAGTTTTAGTTTATTGTTAGTTACACAGCCACTGTCGTTATTGCTGCTACTACTACTACCACTACCATCATTACAACAACAACAACAACAGCTACTGTTTATTATGTCTACCACTAGATAATTTTTAACATACTGCTAAAGTGTCTGCTGTCACTGCTGTTTCTGTTGCTACTACTACTCCTATTACAGCTTCAACTATTACTACTACCACCACCATCATTACAACTACAACAGCTATTACTTATTATATCTAGCACTTTGTTTATTTTAACATACTGCTAAAGCTGCTACAATCTCTGCTGCTTCTGATAGGCCAATCAAACCAGTGGTTTGGGAGATATGGCCATCAGAATTTTGAGATTTTTGGCCAACCTTTGAACCTTCATATCTCAGGAACTACTGGGCCAATTTTCCTAAAATTGGTATTGTTGAAAAGGCAATATGACAAGGTTTCTAAATCTGCCATTATTGTTCAGAATGTTGGGGATACACTGACCTTTTGATCTTTGTTATAACCTAGAAATTGAACTTGTGGATCACGTGACATTGAGATAACCTTTATTGAAGTTTAATCTCCCACATGTTAACTAAAACATATAAAAGTTTAAAAGGATTTGGTGCTATGGGATCCCACTCAACCAAGTTTCATAAAAATCTGAGAAAGTCGGGTTTAACCCATTTGACATGGAATGACCTTACTGCTTTTATTACAACTGTGACTATTACTACTATTACTACTACTACTACTACTACTACTACCATGATTACAACTACAACAGCTATTATTATTTTTTCTACCACTAAGTACTCTTTAATACACTATAAAAGCTGCTACTATCTCTACTGTTTATATTACTATTTCTCTTATTATAATTATGTCTGCTACTATCACTACTACTATTAAAGTATTATATATGATTACTACTACTAATAATAATACTGTTATTACAATTGAAAATGATATTATTAAACTACTATTAATTCTGTTGTTAGTATTATTGCAGTTATATTTAATTTTTATTTTATTTATTGTTTTATTTTCTTCCTTATATATTCATGTTTATTGATTAATATTTATGTATTTATTTTCTATTTATGTGTTTGTTTGTTTATTTATTTATCAGGAAGCTGAACTAACTGCTGCTATTGTGCAGGAGGAGAAACTGGAGTTTGTTAGTCAGATGTGTAAGAGACTGAGAGAAAAGAAAAATGTTCTTCCGAAAAAACCTGAAAAACAGGTAATTAAAGTTTCACCATCATTAAAACTAAAAAATAATCTAACTGAACTGTGCACATCCCAAATTACATTTTTTTTTAAAATCAATAATTATAATCATAATAATAATAATAATGATAATGATAATGATAATAATGATGATGATAAACTATAGTTCAGTGTTTTTGTTGACGTAGAAACACAAGAAGATCCACAGGTGAAATCCTACTGCAGGAAAAAAATCAAACAGCTAAACAATGGAATGTTAAAAAGTAAGTTCTTAAAATGACTTTATTCTTCATTTTGTTTCCAGTACTAAATATTAGTATGTTATCATTCTGCATTCATGTAATAGTAACCACAGTGTTAAAAGCAATAGTGATAGTAGTAGCAGTAGCATAGCAATATTGGTGGTGTTGCAGGGGTAGTAGTAGTGATAGCAGAAATAGTGGTAGTGTAATAATAACAACAGCAGTATTTGTAGTAGTATTGTTTTAACAGTAACAGTGGTAATAGTAATTATTTTTGTAACACAGAAGTAGTACAGTTAGAGTATAATACATTAGTAGGTGTGGTTGTAGAGATGGTAGTAGTAGTAATAGTAGTATATATCCAGTCATCACTGGCTCAACTTTCACCTTGTTGACAATTCCTGGTCATTTAAGTCAGTGCATCTTTACATCACATATGATTTCAGGATAATCTATAGAGTGAGCATAAAGGAAATTCACAAACCTGGTTCCCTAAGATTGACATGAAACACCCAAACTCATTCCTTTAGTCAGAGGTTCTTTGTTCTTTAGAAAAATCACATTTCCCCTACATCAGTAAGAAATGTATGCTAACAATAATCAACAGATGGCAGCACCTTTCAGTCATACCCTCTGAGATAGCCTGCCCCTCCTTCCCTACCAGTAGCAGTGGATGTAATAATCATTAATAATAAGAGTTATCATACGTTTGTTTGTGTCTGTTTCTGGGTGTAGGTAGGTATTTTTGTATGTATATTTTTTGTGTATGTCTGTGTTCCACTGGTGTATGTTTATCTATATATATATATATATATATATATACATGCATGCATGCATGCCTATATACCTCCTCATGTAGACTTCATATATTATCATATACTCATTTGTAAGTATTAAGAAAGACTAACATAATTTTGCAGAGAAGGATATCCTAAGAGAAGTGGAGAGAAGCTACAGAAAGAAAACAGTTTACCCAGTACCAGTAGAAACGTACGGACTGAATCCAGCAGTCATAGAAAAACTTAAACTGAAAAACCTGATAGATCGAATGAAGAGGGTAACATTTATTTTATTTTCACAGTTATGTTTGTAAGCTTTCGTTTTTGTCTTCTGATGTCAATGAAGGTACATTGTAATGAGTTGTAAAGTTTATTCTTATCACATAATTTTAGAAAATCTATCTTTGTTTTAATTTTGAATAATATTTTATAACTATCAGGATTTTTTTTTGTTACTTTTTTTTGTTTCTTACATGTTTTTACTTTGAAGATTTTAAGAAATGTTTCTTTTATTATTTATTTATTTATTTTGTTTAATTATATATTTATTTACGTAATTATTACTTACTTATTTACATACCGTCTTTATTACTAAAAGTAATTTCAGGTGCATATAATTAATATTCTGTTTTGTCGCTAGATGTCGGAAATGAAAATCCATGATGTAAAAACATGCAAACGATGCAGGTGAGATTTTGTATTAATATATCATATTTTATCCATCAACAGTAAATTTGAATAAATGATTCCTAAACTAAATATTTGTCCTGTTTTGTTCTCTCTATTACAGTATGATTTGGTAAAACTAATTTCTCTTTTTCAATTCATTTTATTTATTTGTTTATTTATTTATTTGCTGTTGGTATTATTATTATTATTATTATTATTATTCTTATTATTATTATTATTCTTATTCTTATTATTATTATTTAGAGTTAACAGAATATTATTATTATTTATTACAGTTATTCACATGTGTCAAAAATAGCCATAAATTGAGAATGGTTTTATTTTGACTAGTAAATAAATAATATGAATGTTGTTGTGTAGGAAACATGAGCGGATGTTGGATGAAGCTGCAAGCAGACGTTGTTTTCTCGCTCATTACTCATCAAAACTTCGCTCAGAAAACATCGATGAAAGAGTGGAAGAACACCTCTTGAAAATGGTAATAAACTGCACTAAAAGTGAAATACTACTTCTTCATAGTTGTGTTAGTTTAACAGTAGATAGTTTATTTTTGTTTTATTTTGTATAAACGTACGTAGTTCAGATTGCAAGCTGTGTAAGTGCCAGTCATTTCTACAACCAGCGATGGACTGGGTTTTCTTTTTCGCACACATTAATCTGAGTTGATAACAAGTCAGTCCTAAAAATTTGGGTTCTTTAATCCCTGTGGGGCAGATTTTATCCCCTTTCCAAAATCCACTCCAAGCAGCCAGTTTGACACTTCTGAATGTGGTGTGCAAACCTGTCACTTACACTGCACAAATGAACTGATTTTAAAATAGGTGTCCATGCAAAAAGTTTTCTGTTCTATTGATGAATCTTTTTGTTATCAACTCCTTTAGAAGAATCTCAAAAAAAAAAAAAAAAGGACAACAGCATTGTTATTCATGATTTTATGTATTGCAGTATGGGTTGCAATCATTTTGGGTGACTGTAGTAAGATGTTGCTGTATTATTTCTCTATTAGTATTCTGTTAGGATGATGCTAGAAATAGTTTCAATATATTCTTATTTTTATTTATTTCTGTTTTTCAGAATTCCATTAGTATGATTGGTGAAATTGTTGCACAACATCCAAAATCATGTCTTCCTTCTGAAGAATTGTTAGAGGAATACCAGAGACAGATCTCACAGAGAAAGAAAAAACTACTTAATGAAAGTTTAGCTCCTGTGAAGACAGTTTTTCCCCTATGAAGACAGTTTTTTTCCCCTGTGAAGATAGTTTTTCCCCTATGAAGACAGTTTTTTTCCCCTATGAAGACAGTTTAGCTATGAAGTTTTGTTCCTGTGAACACAATTTAGCTCCTGTGAAGACAGTTTTGCTCCTATGAAGACAGTTTAGCTATGAAGTTTTGTTCCTGTGAACACAATTTAGCTCCTGTGAAGACAGTTTTGCTCCTATGAAGACAGGTTTGCTCCTATGAAGACAGGTTTGTTCCTATGAAGACAGTTTAGTTCCTGTGAAGACAGTTTTGCTTCTATGATGGCAACTTAACTCTTATGAAGCCAGTTTCGTTCTGTGAAGTTTTGCTTCTATAAAGGTAGCTTAGCTCCTGTGAAGACAGTTTAACTCCTATGAAGATAATTTAACTCCTATGAAGACAGTTTTGTTCCTATGAAGACAGTTTTGCTCCTATGAAGACAATTTAGCTTCTTCAAAGGCAGTGGAGCTCCAATGAAGACAATTTTGCTCCTATGAAAGCCAGTTTAGTTCTGTGAACAGTTTTGCTCCTATAAAGACAATTTAGCTCCTTCAAAGGCAGTTTAACTCCAATGAAGTCAATTTTGCTCCTATGAAAGCATGTAGTTCTTATGAAGACAGTTTAGCTCCTATGAAGACAGTTTAGCTCCCATGAAGACATTTTTGCTCCTATGAAGACGTTTTTGCTCCTATGAAGACAGTGTAGCTCCTATGAAGACATTAGTGCTCCTATGAAGACAATTTAGCTCCTACAAAGACAATTTACTCCTACGAAGACAATTTAACTCCTATGAAGACAATTTAGCTCCTATGAAGGCAACTTACTTCTATGAAGATAACTTAGCTACTGTGAAGACAATGTAATCTCTTATGAAGACAATTTTGCTCCTATTAAGACAATTTTCCTCCTATGAAGACAGTTTTGCTCCTATGAAGACAATTTAGCTCCTATGAAGACAATTTTCCTCCTATGAAGACAGTTTTGCTCCTATGAAGACAGTTTTGCTCCTATGAAGACAATTTTGCTCCTATGAAGACAATTTAGCTCCTATGAAGGTAACTTAGCTCCTGTGAAGACAATGTAATCTCTTATGAAGACAATTTAGCTCCTATGAAGACAGTTTAGCTCCTATGAAGACAATTTTCGTCCTATGAAGACAGTTTTGCTCCTATGAAGACAATTTTGCTCCTATGAAGACAATTTAGCTCCTATGAAGATAACTTAGCTACTGTGAAGACAATGTAATTTCTTATGAAGACAGTTTTGCTCCTATTAAGACAATTTTCCTCCTATGAAGACAATTTTCCTCCTATGAAGACAGTTTTGCTCCTATGAAGACAGTTTTGCTCCTATGAAGACAATTTAGCTCCTATGAAGGTAACTTAGCTCCTGTGAAGACAATGTAATCTCTTATGAAGACAATTTAGCTCCTATGAAGACAGTTTAGCTCCTATGAAGACAATTTTCCTCCTATGAAGACAGTTTAGCTCCTACGAAGACAGTTTTGCTCCTATGAAGACATTTTTGTTCCTATGAAGACAATTTAGCTCCTATGAAGACGTTTTTGTTTCTATGAAGACAGTGTAGCTCCTATGAAGACAGTTTTGTTCCTATGAAGACAATTTACCATCTGTAGACAGTGGAGCTCCAGTGAAGACAATTTAAAACCTATGAAGACAGTTTAGCTACTGTGAAAGCAATTTTGCTCCTACGAAGACAGTTTTGCTCGTATGAAGACATTTAATCTCCTGTGAAGACAATTTACCTTCTGTAAAGACAGTTGAGCTCCTATGAAGACAGTTTTGCTCATATGAAGACAGTTGAGCTCCTATGAAGACAGTATTTCTCCTATGAAGACAATTTTGCTCCTATGAAGGCAACTTAATTCCTATGAAGACAATTTTGTTCCTATGAAGGCAACTTAACTCTTATGAAGACTGTTTAGCTCCTATGAACACAATTTAGCTTCTTCAAAGACAGTGGAGCACGAATGAAGACAGTTTTGCTCCTATGAAGACAGTTTAGCTCTTGTGAAGACAGTTTTGCTCCTATGAAGTTAACTTAACTCCTATGAAGACAGTTAAGCTCCTATCAAGGTAATTTAGCTCCTGTGAAGACAATTTAACCTCTTATGAAAACAGTTTAGCTCCTATGAAGACACTTTTTCTCCTATGAAGACAGTTTTGCCCCTGTGAAGGCAGGTTAGATCCCATGAAGAGTTTTGTTCCTGTGAACACAATTCAGCTTCTGTGAAGAGTTTTGTTCCCACGAATCTTCTTTCACTCCTATGAAGACAGTTTTGCTCTGATGAAGACAACTTGTTTTCCACGAAGACAATGTAGCTCCTATGAAGAATTTAGCTTCTGTGAAGATGGTAGCTCCTATGAACACAGTTTAGCTTATGTAAAGACAATGGAGCTCCTATGAAGAGTTTAGCTTCTGTGAAGATGGTAGCTCCTATGAACACAGTTTAGTTTATGTAAAGACAATGGAGCTCCTATGAAGACAGTTTAGATCATATTAAGACAATTTTGCTCCTGTGAAGACAATTTAGGTCTTATGAAGATAGTTTAGATAATATGAAGACAGTTTAATGTTTCCTGGTATGTAAACATTTTAGTTCCTATGAAGTCAATTTAGCTCTTTTACAGACAGTTTAGCTCCTGTGAAATGTTCAAGCTCACTTGTAATCAGTTCAGCTTGACTTTTTCATTTAATTTTATCCCACATTTCTCGGAAAACATTTTCCTGTTTCATAATTTTTCATTCATTTTTGAAAGTATTTCATCTTGATATTTCAGGAAATCTTTTCTTATATTTCTTTTGTTGGTCGTATTACTTTTTGTTGTTTGTTTTCATAACTTGTTGTTATTTATTTTTAATTCATGATCTGTTTTTAAAATTATTATTACTTTTCAAAATTTGTCTTTATTTGTTTATTGTTTATTTTATTTTATATTTATTAATGTACTGTGTGTGTGTGTTTCATTTTTTTCTTCTATTTTTAATGTCACAGATGTACATATTAAATTATTATTTCTGCATTTATGTTAAAATTATAATAAACATTTCAAAACAACTTGGGTTATAGTTTACTATTTACAGTGTACAGCTGAGATCTCAAGGGTTCTCAGTATAAACTCGTAACATTCCCATTATAACCAGAGCTAAGCTTATAAAATGTCTTGGTATGTGTTATCCTGTCAATGGGAAGGTGCAAACAGAATACATTTTGCTACTAATTGATAACCCAAGTGATAACAGTAGGTTTCCTCTCACTGAGAGAGTACTTATGTGTATGATGACATCAAAGAAGATTAAAATTATAGTTGTGTTAAGACACTGTAGTCTTTAAATTTCTAAATATTTGTATCTTATGTAATGTTTAGTAATAATGGTAGTGGTAGCAGTGCTGTAATAGAAGTAGTTGTGTTTGTGTTTTAGTTGTTGATATAGTAGTGGTGGTAAAAGTCATACTAATTCCAGCAGTAGGGTAGTAACTGGAATAATAATAATAATAAATAAATAAATATATACTACTGGTATTGAATGTTACTAATATTATTTGTAATAATAAATAACTGAAATTTCAATTTTATAATATTTTAATAACTTTGAATTTTTTAATATTTAAATACTCCTTCACAGAAGTGTGAAAAAATATATAAAAAAAATAAATAAATCAAAAATTTTAAAAAAATGAATGTCATGGTTCTAGGCCTTTTTTTTTTTAATGTTTATACAAAAGTATTCAAATCTCTTAATAATCAAAATTAACAAGAATTAACAAAAATGAACTATTAATGAATTTTCACATCTACTTGACATCTATAATAAATTCTTTAAAAAAAAAAGTAATGTCTGACTAGGTACAAATACATTTGTCATGATCTTTAAATGCATGAAAATCTAAAGCAGTTTTTGCTGTTTTTACGTCTCTGGATTCGCCCGCTACTTGTATGACCCCTTTCAAAGTAGGAAATCGATGTTTGGGCCGTTTTGTTTCTCTGTAACGATAAATATCGGGGTCTTTGGCAGCTGTAGTCTCTAGAATTTTCTGTAAATATTCCACAGTCTGAAGACCAAAGAAAACAAAAATCAGAAATTTTATACATACTATTTTTATATTTTATTTTATTTTATTTTATATTATTTTATTTATTTATTTATTTTTTTTAAAAGTCCTGTTTCTTAGACTATTTGGTATTTTTTATTAAAAAAAAAAAAACAAAAAACCCACATCTGAGTAGATAATGATTCTTAAATACAATTTGGTTGTAGCCATGGATTTCTTAGAATAGTATGCATTTTTATTTTTAGACAATTCTACAGTTGGCATAGATTAAAAATTTAATAATAGGCATACATTCTTAGAAATGGAATTTAATTACAGGAGAAATCGCCATACTCCCAAATGAATACTTGGCATATTATCAATCTTAGGAAAAAAAAAATAAATGTGGACAAACTGGCTTGTATAAAAAAAATGAAAGCTCACAAGACTACGATCCAGGTAATAATCATCAATGATTTGAATCGGTTTTGGTGGTTGTTTTTTCCGTGGTGATAATATTATCCTGGGTCTTTCACACTGCATGAAATTGAGGCTTCATGGGAAAACAAATCATATATATATATATAATAATTATAAACTGTCTGAGTGAGTAGTATAACAATAAATATATAATAAGATAAAAAAAGTGATAAATTAAAATTTTAAAAATATTATTTATATTAAACCAATTAAAATATAATAAAATAAATCAATAAATGAATAATTCATTAAAATAATTATGTTAAAATTATGAAAATAAGTATGTATAACGAAATTAAATACATTTTTTAATGTTTGGAAATATACAGAATTAACCAAACACACACTTTAAATATGTCGTTCAAAAGAAATTTCGATATTTACCTCTGCCACTTTTCTTTCACGTCTCCAGTCTCCGATTTTAATTCTTCTGGTTTGAAATGGCAGATTTCCGGATTAAAGGTAACTCTCTTTAATGATTTGTCAACGTACACCTCTGGTTGTTTCAGCTTTGTCTTGCGTTTTTCTTTCAATAATAATAATAATAATAATAACAACAACAACAACAATAATAATAAATATAAATAATAATAATAAATATATATATATATATATATATATATATATATTAAGCATAATGTGATGGTGTTAGTAAAAGTAGTAGTAGCGGTGATGGGAATAATAACAAATAGTTGTAGTAACAGAAGTAGTAGGAGTAGTAACAATAGTTAGTGAAAAAAGAAATTAATCATGAAGTCCCCTCTATATTCATCATTATTCTGTCTTAGCAGAACCACAGAAAAATATCGACATAATCCGTATTAAAAATAAATAAATAAAGAGTAGTACTAGTAGATGTAAATGTAGTAGTAGTGCTAGAAGTAGTATTAGTGGTAGTGGTAGAAGTAACACTAATAGTAGCAGTACTACTAGTGTTATTAGTAGTTGCAGAAGCAGTATTAGAAATATATAGTGTCATTGTCTACATAAGAAAAACAAAAACCCACAATCCCATTGGGAAAATAATAATAAAAAATAAAAATAAAAATCTCTGAAAAGAGTATAGTTAGGAATTTCTTTTAATTTGATAACAAAACAAAAAATAATAATAATAATAATAAGAATAATAATAATAATAATAAAACAGATGTGCAGGGTTGTCAGAATGGGGAAAAACGCCCCTTGTTGGATTTTTACGATAATATTCTTGCCCCATTGATTATCATGATTTAATAAATGTCTTGGTATTTCTTTCATAACCTGTGCTGATTATACAACTAACTTTTTTCTTGTTATTAATTGTAGTGCCACCATCACAAAAAACAAACAAGAAGAAACAAAACAAAACAAAACAACATACAAACATCATTCATACCAGTTGTGTGTGTGTGTGTGTGTGAGAGAGAGAGAGAGGTAGTAGTAGTAATAGTAGCAGCAGCATCACTAGTAGTAGTTGTTATTGCAGTTTTGGTTGTGGCTTACTTCTTGGACAGTATGGCTGTTGCTGTTGTTCTTTGGTGATGAATTTGACAAATGCTTCGGTTCTGAAGTAAACAATAACACACTGCTGTTTTCAAATAGTGGCAAATAGTAGTAGTAAATGTAAAAATAGTAGAAATTATGGTACTAGTAGCAATTATACAAGTAGTAGTAGTAGTAGAAGAAGTAATAGCTTTTATAGCAGAAGTAGCAGTAGACGTAACAGTATTTATAATAATACTAAGTAGTTGTATTTTTGAACATATCAAAGAAAGAAAAGTATTAATCACAAACCTTGAATCTGAATCAGCTGCAGTATTTTGCTCTGAAAAAAAGATCTTGGGAGCTCCGCTGGAAATAAATAGATAATTCAATAATAAATAAATAAATAAATAAATATTTTTATTTAATCAGTTCTAAGAGAGACATGGAGAGAGAGAGAGAGAGAGAGAGAGTCATATGGTAAATAAATATCTATTTATATATACATAATTACATTTATATCCACTGTATAAAATATTCACAGAAATACCAATGTGATACATGTATAAATACAGTGATAACAATACAACACATGTTTATCGGTAGTTAAATCATACACACACACACACACACACACACACACACACACACACACACACACACACACACACACACACGTATATACATACATACATACATATGAAGATACACACGTACGTACAAACATATATAAATATATACATCAATAAATACCTACATATACATACAGGCATTTACACATCCATTAATACATACAAATACAGACACCTGTGTAATATTAACACCTGCAGTGACATTACCTGTAACTAGGTAAGTAGTGATATCAACATGTGTAAAAACACGCACCTTCGAGTCATATTCAGCACCTGGCCGAGTGCATCACCTGGTGTAAAATGATTTTTTCTGTACTGTTTTATAAGACTGCAATAAATAAATAAATAAATAAATAAATAAAATTAATAATAATAATAACAACAACAACAACAACAACAACAACAACAACAACAACAACAACAACAACAACAACAACAACAACAAAATTATAGTTTAGTCTGACTAACAACACTAGTGTTTATTGTATAGAGAATTCGAGTTTAGTTTGACTAATAACTAAAGTATTCACTGCTTACATAATTACAGAGTACTTTGACTAACAGCTCTTGTGTTTACAGTGTATAAAACAAGACTTTATGTTTTGCTAACAACGCTAATGGTTATAGTCCACAGTCTACATAGAATTAGAGTTTGGTTTAACAACTCTAGTATTTATTGTGTACAGAATTACAGTTTGGTTTAAAATAACTGGTGTTTACTGCGTACAGAACAAGAGTTTGGTTTAAAATAACTGGTGTTTATTGTGTACAGAATTAGAGTTTGGTTCAACAACTCTGGTGTTTATTGCATACAGAATTAGAGTTTGGTTTAACAACTCTAGTGTTTATGCCTACAGAATTGGAGTTTGGTTTAAAATAACTGGTGTTTACTGCGTACAGAACTAGAGTTTGGTTTAAAATAACTGGTGTTTACTGCGTACAGAACTAGAGTTTGGTTCAAAATAACTGGTGTTGATTGCGTACAGAACTGGAGTTTGGTTTAACAACTCTAGTGTCTACAGCGTATTAGACTTAACAACTTGGTTCACCTTTCTTCGATGCTGACTGACAACGATCTGTCGATGGTTTCTGACAAAGACTTTTCAGACACGAACGACTGATTTCTGATGTTCTCCCACTCGTCCCGGTACCACACTCGCTGCAGACACTCACGGACAGTCGGACACTTGGACGGCATGTGCAGAGCGATCGCACGGGAGGCTTTCAGCGCCACCAGCGACTTGGACCGGACGGAAGAATGATGCTGGATCAGGCAAGTCGTGCTGGATGGGCTTCTAAAGGCTGCGAAGTCCGGAGGTTTGAAGGCGAATACCGAGGGGATGCGAAACGTCGATCCACCTTCCACATGCAGAGATTTCTGAAATCTGGTGACTTTTTGAATCGGTTCCAGACATGCATTGCGTTTGTAGTGTGAAGTACAAAACTCTACCCGTTCAGTGTCTCTGAATAATAATAATAATAATAATAATATAATGATAATGATAATGATGATAATAATAATAATAATAATCATGATAATGATAATATTAATAATAATAATAACAATAATAATAATAATAATAATAATGATAAATATAAAAACACATACAATGAACCCAGTATACATTTAAATAATTACATATCTTTGTATCTGTCTCTCTCCCCTCGTACTTCACTTTGTAAATATGAACTATGTATATTAATAACAATAACAACGACAACAGTAACAATAAATAAATAAGTAAATAAATAAATAAATAACAGGTATAAAAAAACTACCTTACACCTTTTCTTGCATATTAACAGTTACATATATATTTATTTACGTCTCTGTCTGAATGCACACCGACCTACTTATGCTTGTATATATAGTGAAAAACAACAAGAACGATGACGACGATGACAACAAAAATGATAATAACAGCAATAACAACAACGACAACAACAACAACAACAACAATAAGAAACTGATTCGTTGTACATTATTCAGGAAGGATCAGATGCCGTAGTAAGTATTAATTATATATTTTAGTATATTTTACTGGACAATAAAAGTGAATTGTTACCGAAAGCATCATCATCATCATCATCATTATTATTATTATTATTATTATTATTATTATTATTATTATTATTATTATTATTATTATTATTAGTATTAGTATTATTATTATTATTTCGGACAACCAAAGTTCATGGGCACAGAGAATTTTGTTATAATTATGTGAATTAAATATTTGTTGTAATTCCGACTTAACAAATAGTTAATTACTAATAAATATTTATTACGAAATGCTTTCACGTTTAAATATTTTCCGTACATTTCTGAAACATAAAATATTAAATTTATAACGTATCTAAAAAAAAAATGACAGTAAAAGTACCATACCTTGTTGGAGTAAAATTAAGAGATATATGATAATGAGCCAAAAACCGTTTCTTTGGCATTATTAACAATTACGACTACACCCAGTCAGTTTAGTAACAATGATGTTGATAACGCCATGCGATTATGACGTAAATTGACGTCATACCTTTGATGTACTGGTATGGTCATAAATATACATGTAGATGTAGAATTTGCAGAAGTATATTTGTGAAGCCTCTATACGATCCCGAAAATACATCTTTACCTCTTTCTGTTTTTGGAAACCCTGTTTTAGATAAAGGATAGAGGTCGCCTCCCGCAAATGGATCCTGCTGACGATGTAGTACTGTTGTACGTAAGTTTCCGATTAGACTGACTAATCAGAATTGTTGACGCAAATTAGATTAATATGTCCTGTGTTCTTTATTTTTTTCGGGGGGAGGGGGAAGATGGGAGGTAACCCCAATTACTTTACGTTATTTTTTTAAGTATATAATTTTTATTTATTTATTTATTTATTTATTTGGCCTTTCATAACTTTCATACATTATTTCAGAACTTTACGAGTATATATTTTCCAAAAATATGAAGACATATAGTTTATAACATTGTTTATAAAAACTGTAACCCTTCAAATGACAAATTTTTATTATTATTATTATTATTATTTTTTTTTTTTTTTTTTTTTTTTTTTTTTGGTATATTTTCCTGGCTAACAAAAGTAAAACTTTCCCCAAAATGCGTCAGAAACAGAAAGGGACGAAACTCCTTCCAGATACATTTTTAGTGAATACATATATTGATTCACTTACGATTTATCCGTAGAAATAAAACATTTTCAAAAAATCAGGCCTGACTTGTGATAGATTAAAGGAAAGAGCAAACAAACTTTATTTATGTTTGTTAATTCTCATGCGACAGGCGGCCTCTATCGTCTGCAATCACTTGCGCATGCGTTCTGCTCGGGCTTAAAAAGCTAGAATGTTTTTAACTATTTACTTACTTAAAATGATACATTACTGAATTTACACGTTTATTATCACTATACTGATAGCTAAATCTGAAAATAAATAATTTAGTTCAAATAATTATCCCCCTAACCCGCATACAAAATGATGCGCTTAAAACTTGTCGATCCTAACATCTAAAATAATATATATCGCATATAATAAAATAACATAAAACAAATAAATAAACAAATAATAATAATAATAATAATAATAATAATAATAATAATAATAAAATTAATATTATTATTATTTAGAAGAAAGAAAAAAAACATCAAAAACCAAACAATATTATTTTATGACATTTTTTATAATTCTGCGTGAAACCAGATATTAAAAACAAAATGTTTTTATCACAGTCAAACATACAATACTGATATGTTAGGCAAAAAAATATAAACATCTATATAGCCACTTCTAGCTACATCACAAAAATAAAATATTTTGCAAATATATTTCTTATAATTTGAAACATTCACTAACCACCCCTGCCACACACACACACACAGACAGACATACATTGTAAATATAACAGTGTTAATTAAGAAATAGCAATACAATATAAAATTAGTGTTGTTAGTAATGTTTAGTTACTTTTTGTAATATTATGTCTAGGAAGCTTAAGGAAAGAAGCCTTGTTTAGATGCCTGTGACTGTTTACTCCCAAAGACTGAGAGAGAGAGAGAGAGAGAGAGAGAGAGAGAGAGAGAGAGAGAGAGAGAGAGAGAGAGAGAGAGAGAGAGAGAGAGAGAGAGAGAGAGAGAGAGAGAGAGAGAGAGAGAGAGACACACACACACACACACACACACTCTTCTGGGAAATAATTTATTTCATTTATTATTAATTTTTTTTTTATTATTATCAATGTTTTGTATTTATTTTCAATGCATGAGACCATTAAAATTTTGTCATCATTTTATATAATTTTGGAGAATTTTAAGATCACTGATATTTTCAAACTTACAGAGTATATATAAATATATATTTCAAATACTGTATTAATTGAAAACCTAGATTTTTTATTTAAAAAATATATATATATATATCACAGTATATAGATAACAAACACACACACACACACACATCAAATATAAATTTGATATATTTAACAAAATCTTCAAGGTGAACATTACAATTGTTTTTTTTACATTAATTTTAATTATATATAATTAAGGCGTTAGTTGTGAAAAACAATAATACTAACAAAAATGTCAATTAATTAATAATAATAAATAAATAAATAAATAAATAAATAAAATAAGACAAAATAAAACAAAATAAAGCAGAATAATAAAGTAAGATTTCTAAACTTAAATAAAAGGCATCCAAATTATTCTGAAAGGCACAGAAATAAATTTAAAAAATGTATAATCTTATTTCATTGTTTTCTTCTTATTATTTTTGCAGATATTATTATTTTTTTTTTTTTATTAATTTTTTTTTGTTTGTTTGTTTTTATTGTTTTATTATTTGCTAATACATTTAAACATTGATAAAAGATAAAATTATTAAATAATTATTAATATAGTCTTATAAATTCAGCAAAAATGATTTGTTTGGTTTAATAAAACAGAAGTGTAGACTAACATTATTCTTGTATATCAACATATAAAAAATAAAAAAAAATAAAAAAATAAAAACTTTTATTATAATCATTATTATTAAATTCTTCAAAACACATCATTTCTGTAAATATAAATTATAAATATTTTATTTTATTTTTTTAAAATTGTTATTATTTTGAATAATGGTTTTACTCTTGCTAAACTGATTTGATTAGAAAAAAAAAAAAAAAAAAAAAAGAAATTCTTCCAAAAACACCTCTTCAAAACATTATCATTTTAGTAAGTAAATATCAAAACATTTTGATTATTGTCTTTGTTGGTCTTTATTTTTCTTCTGAAACCAGTTTCCTTTAAACTGTACATCTACAGAGTTTCAACATTTTTTAACATCACAAACAAATTCTTCAAAATCCATCATTGTTGTATATAAATATTCAAAACATTTTTGTATTACCAGTTAACAATCCTATCACTGAATAACTCTGTAAAATTTTATACCTTTTCTCAACACAAAATGGTAATATTTTACATTTTTTGTATGGTTAAGACTTTATCTCATGCAGAAATTGTTAAAAAAACCCCACACAAAACAACCTAGAGATTAAATGCATATACTGCTATTGGAATATAAATGCATTCTGAATTTAGATTTCGACTTTATTTCATTTCTTTGTTTTATTTGCTAACACATTAAAAAACTGATGTAAAATAAAATGATTAAATTAATAATAATAGAGATTTAGAAATTCAGAAAATAAAAGTATTTAAAAAAATATATAGTACAAAAATATAATATCAAACTATCTGCGTGTTATGTGAATGAGTTGCCTAAGAAACAAAATGTATTCTGTGATATTTTCTGATTAAAGAATCTGGAACAGATCCAGTCTAACAGATCTGGTCTAATGGATCCAGTCTAATGGATTTCATATAACGGGATACTTAAACTGTATTATTATAGGTTTTTCTTGTTGTTTTTTTCATTCTTTTCACCTAAAACCATTGTTTGTTTTTTCAGATGACATCTGCACACTATTCAGAATTCTTTAAATGGATAAATTAAAAAACATTTTGATAACTGATATTCTTGGTTTCTGTATTTCTTTTAAAAACTTTGGTTTCTGCTTTTAAATCTTATGCATATAGTATTCAAAATGAGATCATCTGGTATTCTAAATAATATAGAACTTTTCAGTTTAATTTTAAAAACATTTTAATTATTTTTACTGGCTTTTAATTAAATGCTTTTGCTTCTTATAAATTACTCATATATAATACACTCACTGAAAATGGAGATTTTACAAACTTAATTTTAAAATACTACTTTATATTATTACTGGGTTTTTTTGTTCGGAAAAATATGAATCTGTGATTTCATAAACATAATTAAAAAAAAAAAAAAAAAATTATTATTATTGTTGTGTTTGTTCTTCAGTTAAAACTATTCGGCTGCTGGTATAGAGTTCCTCTATAACGTTTTCTGTTTCCATGGATTCAAGGATGTCGCTGAAACTACAATGTGAACCAGATGAAACAATTTCCGCAAACCGAGAAACCTGTTCTAGATGAAGATAACGCAACAAGGCAGATTGATTAGTGTCTCCCTGCAAACAATAATAAAAAAAATTATAAATAAAAAAAAAAAAAATAAAAAATAAATAAAACATTAATAATAATAATAAATAAAAAAAAAAAAAAAAAATAATAATAATAATAATAATAATAATAAAAAAATAAATAAAATAAATACATAAATATAAAAAATAAAATAAAATAAAATTTAATAAATATAACAATAATAGCAATATTAAAAACAATAATAATAACTGTTAATAGCAATATCCATATAATAATATAACATTAATAATAATAACACTAATAAATTAATAAAAATAGTAGTAGTAGCAGTAATAGTAATTGTTGTAGTAGCACCAGTAATAATAATAATAATAATAATGATAATAATAATAATAAAATTAAACATATAACTAATAAAATGTAAGTGGCTATCTCATCAAATATCCAATGTTACAACTGAGTAGTAATATATTATGTAAATGAGAGAGTAGATGCTATTGTTTTACAACACTTCTGTCAGAGATCAGTCAAAAATACACCTATTACAATCTCTGAATACACTGACACATATATTTTTTCACTCTGTTACATTTATGCAACAGAGAAATCATTTTTGAAGTAAATTTGATTAAACATTAAAATATTTACATAATAAAAGTTTACTGATGCATAAAAGTTTAAAAATGAATGTCAGCAAATCTCCAAGTGTAATAGTAGTTTTGAAAAATATGTGAAATATAGCTGTTATTTTATAGACAGAAAAACCACAAAAAAAAACCACAAGTGAATCTGGTGAAACTTTATTTGAAATACTGCTGAAGAAAATAAAAACTATTATTTTTGGAAAGAAAGATGGGTGATTCTGAAAAGAAAGGATGATGGTTTGTAAGCCTGCTTCATGCTTGGTGAACTTTGTGTATTGAACAGCATGAGAAACTGAGATAGAGAGAAACAGAATGAATAAAAGAATGAGAGAAAGAGTTTAAGATTCATAAGGAGAAATAAAGATGCTTATGAAACAATGAATGAGACTGAAAAAAGACTGAGCAAGTAGAAGAATAAGCAGAATCATATATGTGTGTGTGTATATTTATGTATGTGTGTGTGTGAATATGTATATGTGTGAATATGTATATGGATGTGTGTGTGTGAATACATATATGGATGTGTGTGTATGTATGAATGTATATGTGTTCATGTGTTTATGTATGAATAATATATGTATGTGTGTGTGTGTTTATGTATGTGTGTATGTGTGGATGTATATGTCACTACAGCAGTGTGTGTATCAGATACAATAGTCAGAGAGAGAGAGAGAGAGAGAGAGAGAGAGAGAGAGAGAGAGAGAGACTGAAGCAGATAAGATTATTCAGTAACAAAAATTAAATCTCAATGCTCATAAATGAATCACATTTATATAAACTGGAGAGAAAAAGTATCAGTGCTGTGTTACACAGAATTTTATCTCACATACAGAAAATAAAATATTGAAAACAGCCAGTCATGCTATTGTGTTTAAAACTCACCATTCAGATTACACGTCAAAATATTTTTGGCTAATTCAGAATTTGCCAAATATTTTGTTATCTTCAATACAAAATGAAAAAAAAAAAAATAGCAGCAGGAAGAAAAAAAAATATACAGTCATTAACCTTTGTCAGTTATTAAGAAACAAAAATGAAAAATCAGATTTTAACAATAACAATAAAGATGATGATGATAATAATAACAGCAACAAGTAAACAAATACCAGTAATAATAACAATAATATTTATTTATTATTAACATTAATCATAACAATATAAATAATTACAAAAACAATCAGAATAAAGATAATGAAAACAACAACAGCATAAAAATAATAACAACAAATGCAATAACAAAATAAAACATAAAAAATATAAAAAGAATAATTAATTTTAAAAAACATTAAAAATAAAAATAAAATAAACCTAAATAACAAACTTTATAAATAAATAAATAAGTAAATAAGTAAATAAGTAAGTAAGTAAGTAAATAAGTAACTAAGTAACTAAGTAAACTAAGTAACTAAGTAAGCAACTAAGTAAATAAGTAAGTAAGTAAGTAAGTAAGTAAGTAAGTAAGTAAGTAACTAAGTAACTAAGTAAGTAAATAAATAAACGAACAAACAAACAAACACTCACAGAAATATAGTGATGCATGTTTTTCTCCGACAGTCTCAGGTGCTCACAGTAGTGACTGTAGGCTGTGCGTATGGTTGGGAGAGCATTATCTGACAAAGACACATTTGCAGGGGGAGGTGGAAGTGGGTACCGCCATTCAAAATAACTCCCTCCAATTCTGACTCGCGGAAAAGCATATATATCTCTTCTACGAGTGTACGGTCTGAAATAAATAAATAAATAAATAAATAAATAAATAAATAATTAATAAATACACACACACACACCACCAGTGACCTGTCCTAATATATTTTGATACTAAAATTCAACTGATCCTCTGTTAATTATGTTTTGTTAATCTAAGTTTTGAAGAATGAAAAGCAAGTAACACATCTTTTCACTGAAACAAGACAACACTTTCCATAACGTTTGATTAAAAACTCAGAGAAAAATAACTTTTTAAATTTATTTCACTCAGACAGAAAAGTAACACAGGTATTAATACTTTTAACTCTGACAAAAAAACAACAAAGTTATTAATGTTTTTAACTGTGATAAAAAATAACAGTTGTCAGTGTTTTTAACTGTGATAAAAATAACACAGTTATTAACATTTTTAACTGTGATAAAAAAATAACAGTTATTAATACTTCAACTGTGACAAAAAAACTAAATAACACTTTTCACTTTGACATGAAAATAACACTGTTTTTAACATTTTCACTTGTGAAAATACATATTACAATTTTCTGATAACCAGCTGAATGATACAAAGAAAGGCTGAAACTGCAGTCAAACAATCTATTTTTGAGAGATTTTATTTTCACTTACTGTTTTTCTTTTTCTACCCGCGATACCTCAACCAGTTCGACTTCTCTGCCTCGTCCTAGCACCTTTGTTCTGTCCCCTCTCTCCGAGTCCATAAACCTTGAAGATTTTATTTCTTCCCTGGTAACAAAAACAGAGTAATCAGAAAGACAGAGATTTAAAATGGATAAAACAAACATCACGATGATGCGATGTATTTTTTAGATAGTCATAAATACAGAAAGAAAGGTGGTACAGACAGAATATTGATTACAGACAGACAGACAGACAGACACACAAATAGTAGAGACAATAAAGACATGAAGATAGTCAGAAAGTTGCATGACTAGATATACATAGAAAAGTGAATGCAATGAGTTATATATATAAGGACATACATAGACAATAAGTTAGATAACTAGTATAAAGATGGACAGAAAGACAAACTGAGACAAGTAGAAATATAATAACATACAAACTGACATAATATTAAATAGATTACATAGACATATAGATTACATACATACATACATACATACATACATATTCAGATAGAAAGTTTGATAAATAGATATACAAACAGACAGCAATAAGGAGAAAGGTATATCAAGAAATACAGAGTGAGAGATAAATAAAAATGAAACAACATGGTGGAGAGAGAGAGAGAGAGAGAGCTAGCTACCCTGATGTAACATAGTCATACAAGTAAATAAAGAAAGAGAGAATCTCCTCTCACACAGGGTCTAGCTAAGTAGAAATGAAAAGAGTCTTGCCTTGTTGGTCTGTACTGAGGAAGTCCTGCGATGTGTGGTAACATGTCCTGTCTGGTTTCTCCTTCTTCGTCTCGGATGTGTATCTGTCTTATTTTGCTGTGTACATAACTGTGTATAGAACGAAAAATAATAATAACAAAACATTCGTGAGGGGTACAACTACTTATCTTCTTCTGTGGAGAGCTGGATGTAATAAAGAATAATAATAATAAAAATGTATAAAAATAAAATAAATAAATAATAATAATAATAATACACTTTTTAAAAATTAATAATAATAATAATTAAGAAAATTCAATAATAAGAATTAAACAAATTTGTTTTACAGGTATAAAAACGAAGCAAACTGATATAAGACAGAAAAATTAGGAGTTCATGTTTAAATACTGAATTAAAAGAAGGAAGCACATACCACAATATTTTACATTCAACTCAAATCTCATAATTTATAAACTCATCAATATGATAATTTAGTAACTCAGATGTGACAATTCAATAACTTGTATGATAATTAATTAATTTAAAGATAATTAAACAACTCATATAAAATAATTTAGTAACTCCTATATGACAATTAAATTACTCATAATATGATAAATTAATAACTCATAGGATAGTTGGATAACTCATATACAGATTTATAACTCAAACATGATAATTTAGTAAATCATATATGATAATTTAATAACTCAACATGACAATTTGATAATTCATATAAGATAAAAATAACTGAAACACGGTAACTTAATAACTCATATATAATAATTTAATAACTCAAACATGATAATTCAAAAACTCATATATAATTTAATAACTCATGTAAGACAATTTATCACAAAAGAAAACTCACAGACGAGGAAATGTGTCTTTTTCTTCTTTTTCTTCTTTTATTTCTTCTTCTTCTTCGTCTTCTTTTTCTTCTTCTTCTTCTTCTTCTTCTTCTTCTTTTCCT
Source organism: Chrysomallon squamiferum (assembly GCA_012295275.1). Lineage (NCBI taxonomy): Eukaryota > Metazoa > Mollusca > Gastropoda > Neomphalida > Peltospiridae > Chrysomallon > Chrysomallon squamiferum. The sequence continues at coordinate 4,752,554 of CM022668.1, read as the reverse complement.
TTTTTAACCATAGACTTGGCTGCTTCTTTTCTGTAAAGACAAAATCAGGACAGCTGGATGTGAGCTACGAATGAATGCATGAATGGATGTGTGGACAGACAATAGAACACGATGGAGGGACAGATGGAGGATACATCAATGGCTCAATTAATATATTTTGGTGCATTTGTTACTAGCTGGATTAATTTATGTGTTTTTGAATTTATTAAAACGTCAGACAAATGTTTGTATGGATGAATAACATTTGAGTTAATGGCTTGGTTTTTATATATATATATATTTAGATATTACAGTCAGGCAGAGAGAAATAACCGATGGATGGATGAAATACCATTAATTAGTAACAATATTATTTATCCTTTTCATTGTGACAGCACACTACTAAACATAACTTTTACAACTGTGATTTTGACAGAAAGATACCAATCTTCAAAACTTCTCATTTTGACAGCATATCACTTTCTAGCCAGCTATGAAGGCAGGGAAATCACATTTTTTGATAAACTATTGAAGTGAAGTGGTTAAGACAGGAAGAAAAAAATTTAAAAAATTAAAAATAATAATAATAAAAATAAGAAGAAATTCAATTCAATCTGTTACATATATATTTTTTTGTGTGTTTTATTTCAACTTACACTTTTTTGTGTTTCTCTGCCTCCTTTATCTTTTCAGAAGTCTTAACAGACATTCTTGCTTCAATAGGCAGCTCAGGTTTCCAAGTGTGTCGCCTGATGTAAAAAAACAAAACATAATTAGTCAGTGACACAGACAGACATACAGACAGTCAGAGAGTAAACAAAATGGCAGCAGAGATGTTTTAACGGATGTAAAGATGAATGGATGCAGTCATATATATTTCTGTGTGTGTGTATGTGTGTGTGTGTGTGTGTGTGTGGGTGTGTGTGTTTGTGTGTGTGTGTATGTTTGTGTATGTATATAGCAAGAGATATAAAGAGACAAGCATACACATAGAAAGTGGAATGAATGAGATATACAGGAAATTACAGATGGATAGAAATATGGAGACACAGACAGAAAGCTGAATGAATAGATATACAGACAATCACAGACCAACAGAGATACAGCTTTAGTGATTAGTGAACAGACAGGCAGATTGAGGTAAACAAACACCTACACAGAATGAGTGAATATCATTGGATTGGTGTTAAACTGTGAGTACAAAAAAAACCCCGGGCAATTGTTATTTTCAAGTTTATCAGACAATTCATATATTAACTGAGCATGTGTAATATGTGTCACAGGAGATGACCGCCCCACCCTGTACGTGCCCCACCCTGTACACGCCCTGACATACCGCTTCACTTTAATCTCGTCAGTATCTGTGGCATCAGCTTCAGTCCTAGCATAAAGAGATTCTATCTGGTCCCTATCATACAAACTACAAAAAAATATTTGTGACAATAGCTTATAAAAAAAACAAACAAACACAAAAAAACCAAAACAATTAAATATTATTTCTGCAACTAAAACAAGGCAAACTGATAGGAAAAGAAAGAAAATCGAGGGAAAACCCCAACAATAAAAATGACCAAACAACTGACAGGCACATACAATAACTCATTTGATAATTCTGTAACTCATATAATAATTTAAAATGCTGTTGACCTGGTAATGTTTATAACTGATATTGCTATTTAATAATTTGTATTATAGTTTAGTAACTCGTGTCAAAATTTAATAACTCATAATTATGTTAATACAAAAAACTCATTTATAGTACATGTAGTGATACTATTTATGGTTAACATTGAACTGAAATGATAATTAAATAACTTATTTATGATAATTATTTAACTCAGGCATAGTAATTTATTAACATTAATAACTTTAAATTATACACTTTAATCATTCATAAATGAAAATTTTTTCTCTCACATAATAATTTAAGATGCTGTTCACTTGGTGATTTTAATAACTCATATAATGAATTAACAACTCAGATAATTATAGTTATTTACAATTTTGCAACTCATATACAATAATTGATTAATTCCTGTAATAATTTCAAATACTGTTAACAGAATGACTTTTAATAACTCATATTAGAGATAATAAAATAACTCATATGGTGATGATTAAATAACTCATTTGATGATGTATTTGATGAATTAATTTCAACTCACAGGTCTCGACTCTCTTTTACACTGATTACAGGAAGTTTCTCTTTGTCTTCACTTTCCTGAAACTCAACTTCTGTTGTCCACTCCATCACCGTTTTCCTTCCCTTTCTGTAAAACAGGAGAGCGACTCATGTAAAATAGGAGAGTGACTCATGTAAAACAGGAGAGCGACTCATGGAAAACAGGAGAGCGACTCATGTAAAACAGGAGAGTGACTCATGTAAAACAGGAGAGTGATTAGTGTAAAACAGGAGAGTGACTCATGTAAAACAGTAGAGTGACTGATGTAAAACAGTAGAGTGACTCAAGTAAAACAGGAGAGTGATTAGTGTAAAACAGGAGAGTGATTAGTGTAAAACAGGAGAGTGACACATGTAAAACAGGAGAGTGATTAGTGTAAAACAGGAGAGTGACTCATGTAAAACAGGAGACTGACTAGTGTAAAACAGGAGAGTGACTCATGTAAAACAGGAGAGTGATTAGTGTAAAACAGGAGACTGACTAGTGTAAAACAGGAGAGTGACTAGTGTAAAGCAGGAGAGTGATTAGTGTAAAACAGGAGAGTGACTCATGTAAAACAGGAGACTGACTAGTGTAAAACAGGAGAGTGACGTGTAAAACAGGAGAATGACTCATGTAAAACAGGAGAGCGACTCATGGAAAACAGGAGAGCGACTCATGTAAAACAGGAGAGTGATTAGTGTAAAACAGGAGAGTGACTCATGTAAAACAGGAGACTGACTAGTGTAAAACAGGAGAGTGACTCATGTAAAACAGGAACAGGAGAGTGATTAGTGTAAAACAGGAGAGTGACTCATGTAAAACAGTAGAGTGACTGATGTAAAACAGGAGAGTGACTCATGTAAAACAGGAGACTGACTAGTGTAAAACAGGAGAGTGATTAGTGTAAAACAGGAGACTGACTAGTGTAAAACAGGAGAGTGACTCATGTAAAACAGGAGAGTGATTAGTGTAAAACAGGAGAGTGACTCATGTAAAACAGGAGACTGACTAGTGTAAAACAGGAGAGTGACTCATGTAAAACAGGAGAGTGATTAGTGTAAATCAGGAGAGTGATTAGTGTAAAACAGGAGACTGACTAGTGTAAAACAGGAGAGTGACTAGTGTAAAACAGGAGAGTGATTAGTGTAAAACAGGTGAGTGACTCATGTAAAACAGGAGACTGACTAGTGTAAAACAGGAGAGTGACTAGTGTAAAACAGGAGAGTGACTAGTGTAAAACAGGAGAGTGACTATTGTAAAACAGGAGTGTGACTAGTGTAAAATAGGAGCGTGACTCATGTAAAACAGGAGAGTGACTGATGTAAAACAGGAGAGTGATTAGTGTAAAACAGGAGACTGACTAGTGTAAAACAGGAGAGTGACTCGTGTAAAACAGGAGAGTGATTAGTGTAAAACAGGAGAGTGACTCATGTAAAACAGGAGACTGACTAGTGTAAAACAGTAGAGTGACTCAATTAGTGTAAAACAGGAGAGTGACTCATGTTTAGTGTAAAACAGGGTGACTGGTGTAAAACAGTAGAGTGGGAAAACAGGAACAAAAAACAGGAGAGTGACTTGTGTGAGTGACTCATGTAAAACAGGAGATGACTGGAAAAAGGGTGTGTGGAAGGTTGGGTGTGTACTGGAAATGACTAACAGTAATGGCTATCAGGATGAATTGAAACTGAATGGAATGGAAGGTCAGATGAAAGATGAATAATGAAATGGACAGTCAGATGAAAGATGAATGAATGAAATGGAAGGTCAGATGAAAGATGAATGAATGAAATGGAAGGTCAGGTGAAAGATGAATGAATGGAATGGATAGTCAGATGAAAGATGAATGGAATGGAGTCAGATGAAAGAAGAATGAATGGAATGGATAGTCAGATGAAGGAAGAATGAATGGAATGTATAGTCAGATGAAAGATGAATGAATGAAATGGACAGTCAGATGAAAGATGAATGAATGAAATGAAAGGTCAGATGAAAGATGAATGAATGAATGAAATGGATAGTCAAATATGAAAATGGAATGGATGAATGGAATGGAATGGACAGTCAGATGAAAGATGAATGAATGGAATGGATAGTCAGATGAAAGAAGAATGAATGGAATGGATAGTCAGATGAAAGATGAATGAATGGAATGGACAGTCAGATGAAAGATGAATGAATGGAATGGATAGTCAGATGAAAGATGAATGAATGGAACAACTGATGATCACAAGGATGTATGTTTGGATATATAATTGCAGAGAATGGAGAGATGAATAGAATACAAGAAAGAACGATAAACAGAAAGTTGGATGAATGGAACTGATGGATGAATGAAAAGTTGGATGAATGGAATGGATGGGCAGATGGATAAATGAAATGTATGGAAGGAAGGACTGACAAATGGTCTGCATTTGCGTTTTTCTTTTGAATTAAGCTGTGTGTATAAAGAGTACACAAGATGCACTTACTTAGCTGTTTTCTTTGGTTTTAATTTTAGTCTCTGCCGAGGAACTGTTGCAGGTCCCTGAAAATATTTTTAAACTAACATTAAAATCAAGTGATGTGGAATTCTTATTTCTTAGATAATGCTTTCACATTTTCTGTATTCACTCTGTTATTCATTCTCTCCATCTTGACACCTCTCTTTCTCTCTCTCTCAGTGCTTTTAAATGTTTTGATGTTCATATTGTGATATATAAAAGTTTTGATGTTCATATTGTGATATATAAAAGTTTTTATGTTCATGCAGTGATATCTAAAAGTTTTGATGTTCACCCTTAATATACAAAAGTTTTGGTGTTCACCCTTAATATACAAAAGTTTTGATGCTCGTACTGTGATTTTAAAAAATGTTGATATTCATACCATTATATAACAGTTTTGATGTTCATATTGTTATAAAAGATTTGATGTTCATTCTGTGATATGTAAAAGTGTTGATGTTCAAACTGTTATATATAAAAGTTTTGATGTTCACACTGTTATATGTAAAAGTAGTTTTGATGTTCATACTTAATATATAAAAGTTTTGAGGTTCACTTAATATATAAACGTTTTGATGTTCATACTGTTTTGATGTTCATACTGTGTTCACACAAAAAAGGTTTCATATCTTCAGACTGTGGTGTGGGCTGCTACAAAATGTAAAAAATATCAGAGACTTATAAAGTAATTATTTTTCTTACACGCGTCGAATCAACAACGGAATATCGACGGATGTCATGTCCCATCTTGAAGTCCCTTGTGCTCCTGTAAACTTACTTCATGTCCTTGCAAATACTGTTTGAGCTTCTGCTCAGCTGTTGATGGTTTGTGAAACATACCAGGCCATTTGTGTGGAAGCACTAAGAACAGAATTTAAAATAAAAATGTAACAAAATATAGATATGTTTTGTGCAGTTGTTTTTTATAAAAAAAAAAAAAAAAATAAATAATAATAATAATAATAATAATAATAATAATAATATGTATCGTAATTGAAACTTTTAAAGCTTAAAATTTATAAATTATGAAAAATATAAATGTATTTTATGCAGTTGTTTTTATAAAAACACACACACACACACACACACACACACACACACACACACATATATATAAAAAATAAAAGACAGAATTGTTTAATACAAACCTGTTTTCTTTATTTCTGAATACACTGGAGGTAATGAAGCTGAGGATGACTGTTTTACCTGAATGAGTGAAATATTTATTAGACATACATTGATGTGTATACATGTTTGTATGTGTATGTGCATGTGCTTGTATATATATATGTGTGTGTGTGTGTGTGTGTGTGAATTATGTTTGTGTTTGTAATACAAATGAGTGTCTCCCTGTCTTTAGGGTATGTATGTTTGTATGTATGTATGTATGTGTGTGTGTATGTATGTATCTGTACTTTATTATTATTCACATAACATAGCATATTCCTCAAAATAAATATCAAGCTCAGTCTGGAATGGGATATTAACTGATAACTACAACTAAATTTATTAAGCATTGTGAGTAAATAACATGACACACTTATCACAGTAGTGAGGAAGGCTAAAGCATGCAAGCCATGGTATCATGCTACACGACTTAGTGCTCACACTGTTTCACACTAAGCACTGATAACACTTTTAACTTTACACAAAGTTTACAACTTAATCAACTTGTGTCCCTCTCTGCCCTGTACTTTAAACTACACAACAGCTGTCTGTTGCTGGTTACACACAGTTTACAACTTAATCAACCTCTCTGCCCTGTACTTTAAACTAACTTTACAACTCAATCAACACAAACAACAACTGTCTGTTGCTGGTTACACACAGTTTACAACTTAATCAACTTGTGTCCCTCTCTGCCCTGTACTTTAAACTACACAACAACTGTCTGTCACTGGTTACACACAGTTTACAACTTAATCAACTTGTGTCCCTCTCTGCCCTGTACTTTAAACTACACAACAACTGTCTGTCACTGGTTACACACAGTTTACAACTTAATCAACTTGTGTCCCTCTCTGCCCTGTAAACTCAACTGTCTGTCCACACAGTTTACTCAACTTGTGTCCCTCTCTGCCCTGTACTTTTACACAACAACTGTCTGTCAAACTACAAACTACAAACAACTGTCTGTCACTGGTTACACACAGTTTACAACTCAATCAACTTGTGTCCCTCTCTGCCCTGTACTTTTTAAACAGTTTCACTGGTTAACACAGTTTACAATCAACTTGTCTGTGTCCCAGTTTACAACTTAATCAACTTGTGTCCCTGCCCTGTACTTTAAACTACACAACAACTGTCTGTCACTGGTTACACACAGTTTACAACTCCCTAAAACTCAACTGTCTGTCACTGGTTACACACAGTTTACCAACTTGTGTCCCTCTCTGCCCTGTACTTTAAACTACACAACAACTGTCTGTCACTGGTTACACACAGTTTACAACTCAATCAACTTGTGTCCCTCTCTGCCCTGTACTTTAAACTACACAACAACTGTCTGTCACTGGTATGGTTACACACAGTTTACAACTCAATCAACTTGTGTCCCTCTCTGCCCTGTACTTTAAACTACAACTGTCTGTCACTGGTTACACACAGTTTACAACTCAATCAACTTGTGTCCCTCTCTGCCCTGTACTTTAAACTACAACTGTCTGTCACTGGTTACACACAGTTTACAACTCAATCAACTTGTGTCCCTCTCTGCCCTGTACTTTAAACTACAACTGTCTGTCACTGGTTACACACAGTTTACAACTCAATCAACTTGTGTCCCAGTTTACAACTCTGTCCCTCTCTGCCCTGTACCCTGTCTGTCACTGGTTACACACAGTTTACAACTTAATCAACTTGTGTCCCTCTCTGCCCTGTACTTTAAACTACACAACAACTGTCTGTCACTGGTTACACACAGTTTACAACTTAATCAACTTGTGTCCCTCTCTGCCCTGTACTTTAAACTACACAACAACTGTCTGTCACTGGTTACACACAGTTTACAACTTAATCAACTTGTGTCCCTCTCTGCCCTGTACTTTAAACTACACAACAACTGTCTGTCACTGGTTACACACAGTTTACAACTTTAAACTATCAACAACTGTGTCCCTGTCTGGTTGCCCTGTACTTTAAAACTTGTGTCCCAACTGTGTCACTGGTTACACACAGTTTACAACTTAATCAACTTGTGTCCCTCTCTGCCCTGTACTTTAAACTACACAACAACTGTCTGTCACTGGTTACACACAGTTTACAACTTAATCAACTTGTGTCCCTCTCTGCCCTGTACTTTAAACTACACAACAACTGTCTGTCACTGGTTACACACAGTTTACAACTTAATCAACTTGTTTACAAACTACACAACAACTGTCTGTCACTGGTTACACACAACTTGTGTCCCTCTCTGCCCTGTACTTTAAACTACACAACAACTGTCTGTCACTGGTTACACACAGTTTACAACTTAATCAACTTGTGTCCCTCTCTGCCCTGTACTTTAAACTACACAACAACTGTCTGTCACTGGTTACTTTACAACTCAATCAACTTGTTGGTCTGTCACTGGTTACACACAGTTTACAACTCAATCAACTTGTGTCCCTCTCTGCCCTGTACTTTAAACTACAACTGTCTGTCACTGGTTACACACAGTTTACAACTCAATCAACTTGTGTCCCTCTCTGCCCTGTACTTTAAACTAGAACTGTCTGTTGCTGGTTACACACAGTTTACAACTTAATCAACCTCTCTGCCCTGTACTTTAAACTACACAACAACTGTCTGTCACTGGTTACACACAGTTTACAAATGAATCAACTTGTGTCCCTCTCTGCCCTGTACTTTAAACTACACAACAACTGTCTGTCACTGGTTACACACAGTTTACAAATGAATCAACTTGTGTCCCTCTCTGCCCTATACTTTAAACTACACAACAACTGTCTGTCACTGGTTACACACAGTTTACAACTTAATCAACTTGTGTCCCTCTCTGCCCTATACTTTAAACTACACAACAACTGTCTGTCACTGGTTACACACAGTTTACAACTTAATCAACCTCTCTGCCCTGTACTTTAAACTACACAACAACTGTCTGTCACTGGTTACACACAGTTTACAACTTAATCAACTTGTGTCCCTCTCTGCCCTATACCTACAGGTAAATGTCCTGCCTCAGAAGCCATGGCCAGCTTTAACATTTTGATGCCAAGACGATCAAACTTCTCCAAGGCTTTTTTCTCTTTGGCCTTGTCATCTTCACTACCAAGCTCATCCTCTGTCCCTACCTCTCCCTCCAGGCTGAGGGTGGGGCTAGGTGTCCTCACTCCCAGTTCATATTCATCTCTTCCATGCATGGTATCACGTTTAGTTACCTAGATGGATGAATAATTAGCTCAGGATTAATTATTTGTTTGTTTTCTTGTTGATGCTTCGACAGACAGACAGACACACACACACACGCATGTACTTTCAGAGAATGAGACTGATGGACATATGTTGATGTATAGCTGGTGATATTACTTATAGAGCTAGTGAAGTTACATATCTATCTCTAGTGAAGTTATTTACAAATCTAAGGAAGTTACAGATCAATAAAACTAGTGAATTTACTAATAAAACTATTTAAGTCACTGACATAACTAATTAAGTTACCAATAAAACTAGTGAAACTGTATATATATAGTGAAGCTAATGATAAAACTAGTGAAGTTAACAATACAGTTAGTGAGTCTGTTGATAAAACTACTAAAGATATAACTGATATAACTAGTGATGTTACCAGTTAACTAGTGAAGCTGCTGATAAAACTAGTAAGTATACTGGTATAACTACTGAAGATACTATTACAACTTGCAAATCTGTTGCCATAAGTAGTGTAGTAACAAAAGCATTACAGATGTTAACAATACTGCAAGTGAAATTACTCTCACTATTACTAACTTTACACACAATAACTAGCAAAGTTACTGATGTAACTAATGAAATCTGTTACAAAACTAGGATGTTGCCACAGCAACTGGTGAAGCTGCTAATGGCACTAGTAAATGTAACTAGTACTAAATTAAAACTGTTAAGTGACCATATAAACTAGCAAAGTAATGAAGTTTGCCTTACTTCTGCAGATTTTCTGCGAGGTTTTGACATTTTGACAATCACCTCCATTTCTGCAGAAAAAGAAAAAAAAAAGAGAGTGAAAAATATGAAAGATGTATTTCACATCAGACACATGAAAAAATACAACAGTTGAAAAAATTTAAAAAATACATAAAATAACAATAACAAAATATAAATAATAGCATAAAAAAATAAAGATAAAAAATTAAAAGAAACAAATAAACTAAAAAGTGTGCATTTGTCTCTGTATATGTGTGTTGGTACATGTATATATACACATATACATGCATGTATGTGTTTGCATGTGTGTGTGTGTGTGTGTGTGTGTTTTTCAAAAATTATGGATATAATGCTGGTGTTAACTGATAGACAAATTAAAGAAGATTAACCTTTCCTCTTTTTGGAACTATCCAGATCTTCTGTAAGTAAATAAATGAATAATTGTAAGTGAACCAAAAGAAATAAAAGAATAAATAAACAAGTAATAAAAAAGATGTGTGTGTTTATGGATGGATGGATTGGTGGGTGGAAAAATGGATGTGCTAAATGATAGACAAAAAAATAAATTTAAAAAAAATTAAATAAATTAACCTTCTTTCTCTTCAGTAATTTCCGAAACTCCTGTAAGAATAAATAAATGAATAAATATAAGTGAACAAAAAAAATAAAAAATAATAAACAAGTAATAAAAAAGATTGTATATTTATAGACAGATGGATTGATGAATGGTTAAATGGGCGTTACATAATAGATTAAAAAAATTAAAAAATTACCTTCTGTCTCCTTTTCAGAAATGTCCAAAACTCCTGTTAATAAATAAATAAATGAATAATTATAAGTGAATGAAAAAAATGAATAAACAAGTATTAAAAAAGATTATATATTTATAGACAGATAGACACATGAATGGTTAAATGGGTGTGTTAAATATTACATAAAAATAAAATAAAAAATAAAACATTTACCTTCTTTCTCCTTTTCAGAAATGTCTGAAACTCCTGTAAGAGTAAATAAATGAATAAATATAAGTGAACTAAAAAAAAAAAAGTATAAACAAGTAATAAAAAAGGCTATATATTTATAGACAGATGGATTGACGAATGGTTAAATGGGTATGTTCAATAATAGATAAAAAAAAAAAAAAAATAAAAACATTTACCTTCTTTCTCCTTTTCAGAAATGTCCAAAACACCTGTAAATAAATGATCGAATAAATATAAGTGAACAAAAGAAATGAATAAACAAGTAATAAAAAAGGTTATATATTTATAGACAGATGTATTGATGGATGGTTAAATGGATGTGTTAAATAATAGATATAAAAAATAAGATAAAATAAATAAATTTACCTTTTTTCTCCTTTTCAGAAATGTCCAAAGCTCCTGTAAATAAACAAATGAATAATTAAAAGTGAATGAAAAAAAATGAACTGATAAAAAAGATAATATATTTATAGACACAAGGATTGATGGATGGTTAAACAGGTTTGTTAAAAAAGAGATGAAAGAAAAAAAAAAAAAAAGAAATATTTACCTTCTTTCTCCTTTTCAGAAATGTCCAAAATTCCTGTAAATAAATAAATAAATGAATAATTATAAGTGAATGAAAAATAAAAAAAAAAAAAAGAAAAGAAAAGAAAATTATTTAAAAATGAAAAGAATATATAAAAAAAGAAAAAAAAAAAAAGATATATGTACTTACGGATAAACAGAGTGATGGATGGAAAAACAGACGTATGAATAGTTAAATGCAAAAAAAAAGACGAATATTTACCTTTTCTCTCCTTTTCAGCAGTGTCCAAAATTCCTGTAAGTAAATGAACAAATAAATATAAGTGAATGGAAAAAAAATGACTAAACAACTAAAAAAAAAAAAGGTTATATATTTATAGACAGATGAATTGATGGATGGAATATTGGGTGTGTCAAATAACAGATAAAAAAACCAAATAATAATAAATAAAAAAATTTAACCTTCTTTCTTTTTTCCAGAAATATCCAAAACTCCTGTAAATTAAAAGATGAACACTATGTATGAAAAAAATATATAATAAAAAAAAAAAAAACAATATTTAAAAAAAATTAAAAATATAGAATGATGGATGGAAAAACAGATGTGTGAATAGTTAAATGAAAGAAAAGATGAACATTAACTTTTTCTCTCCTTTTCAGAAGTATCCAAAACTCCTGTAAGTAAATGACTAAATAAATATAAGTGAATGAAAAATAAATAAATAAATAATAAAAATGATGTATGTATCGATGGATGGTTGGATGAATGGATGGATGGATGGACTAATAGACAGAAAAATGGATATATGAATGGATAGATGAAAAAAAAAGAAGAAAAAAAAAAGAAAATTAACCTTTTTTTTCCTTTTCAGAAATGTCAGAAATTTCTGTAAGTAAATATAATTAATGAATAAGTAGATGAACAAAGGCACAAATGGAATAAACTAAATAGTGAACAAATGAATACAAGAGAGGGAAATAAATGAATGAATTAGAATATATGAATAAATGGATGAATATAAATTACATGTGTGTTTATGGGCCAGACAAAAGTAGTGCAAGTAAATGAATGAATGAATTAATCAGTGATGTACAGTTGTATGTATGGACCAGTATACAGACAGAAGCATCCACTGACACATATATGATCAAATTTACATAGCTATATATATATATATATATATACTTACATACCTAGAAATATGTATGATGTAATATATAACACATATACACACCCACCCATAAACACATACACAAACGTATAGATATATACATCCATACACATGCATGCACATGCACACACACACACACACACACACACACACAAACATTCATACATACATACATGCATACATACCTACTTGCCTAAATACATATACAAATACATAAATGCACACACACACACACATGCATGCACACGCACGCATTCACACACGCATGCAGGCAGGCGCACACACACATGCACATACACACACGCACACACCTACATATATTCACAGATGTTCTGATGTAAAATATATATAACCTTTTTCTTCCTTCACTCCAGCCAAAACACCTTCAGCTAGATAAATTTATGGATAAGTGAATGAAAGAAGAAACAAATTAATAAAATTAATAAATGACGGAATGAAATATGAAAAAAAGTTTAAATAAATAACCAAATGAATAAATTAGTAAGAACTGACAGATGAATGATGCAATGGTAACAAGGGTGATGGGAATACTTATGATAACTAAGTTAGTAGGTCTATGATGATAGTAATAAAGTTGGTAGGTCTGGTGATAGTAATAAATCTGATGTGTGTAATGGTAATAAAACTGATGTTTGTAATGATAATAAAATTTATGTGTATAATGATAAAACTAATGGGTGTAACGATAGTAAAACTGATGGGTGTAATGATAATAAAACTGATGTGTGTAATGATAGTAAAACTGATGGGTGTGATGGGTGTAATGATAATAAAACTGATGTGTGTAATGATAATAAAACTGATGAGTGTAATGATAATAAAACTGATGAGTGTAATGATAATAAAACTAATGTGTGTAATGATAGTAAAACTGATGGGTGTAATGATAATAAAACTGATGTGTGTAATGATAGTAAAACTGATGGGTGTAATGGTAATAAAACTGATGGGTGTAATGATAGTAAAACTGATGGGTGTAATGATAATAAAACTGATGGGTGTAATGATAGTAAAACTGATGTATATAATGATAATAAAACTGATGAGTGTAATGATAATAAAATCAGTGGATGTACTGATGATAATGTTGAGATTTATGGTAATAATGATTCTGATGAGTTTATTATGATAATGAAGTTGGTGGTTTTGTTATGATAATGAAGTTGGTGGTTTTGATATGATAATGAAGCTGGTGGTTTTGTTATGATAATGAAGTTGGTGGCTTTGATATGATAATGAAGTTGGTGGCTTTGATATGATAATGAAGTTGCTGGGTGTACTGATGCTAATCAATTTTGTGGGTGTATTGAGATAGTTATGTTGGAGGGTGTATTGAGATAGTTATGTTGGAGGGTGTATTGAGATAGTTATGGTGGAGGGTGTGTGATGATGAAGTCAGTGTTAGAAATTGTATACAACTTTAACCTTTCATTTTCTCAGGAGTTGACAACCTTTCTCTGGCTGAAAAAAAAAATATATATATATATATACAAAAAAAATAAATAAATAAATAAATAATTAAAAAAGCCATAAAAAAATCCCACAGATAATAATAATAATAAAACAAAACCCCCCTAAAAACATAAAGTAAAGAGCCAATTTAATACATGATATATTTATATATATATATAAGCAGTTTTAATACTGAATGTATGAAAACATTAATGAGCTAAACAGAAAGATAAGATATGGAAGTTTTTGTGGACAATTAATGAATAAATAAATTAATGAATAAATAGACTTGTAAATTAATTATTATTTATATGGAGAATAGTTTATAAGCTAAAAACAAAAAGCTATTTATTACAGTTTGATGATGGGCAGACAGACACACAGACAGACGGAAAGAACAGACTTTTACCTTCATCGACTAATTCTGCTTTTTCTTTGAGATCAGTAGGTGATAAGGATACTACAGCATAACAAAAAAAATTAATAATAATAAAAATAAATAAAATAAAATAAAATAAATAAATAAATAAAAATAAAGGAATAAATAAATTTAGGCATAGTTCAATAAATTAATGCAGATACTGATGTAATAAATGTAAAATGTGTTAATGTCTTATGAATACAATGAATATACGGCTAAATATATTAATGAATAAGTTATAAAATTTACTTATTATATCAGTATTATGAATATGCATGTAATAAATAATTAAAATGGTATAAGTGATAATTTAGTTATGTTATTAATATTATGAATATAAAAGTGAATAAATGAATAAAGATGTATAAATAATAATTTAGTTATCTTATTAATATTAGGAATAGTCAAGTGAATAAATGGTAAAAATGGTGTACATAACTAAATAAATGATAAAATGCTACAATTTATGAAAATCATATTAATCTAATGGTTAGGTAAGTGAATAAATGAATAAATATATAAATATTGTATTAATACAATGAATATCTAGAAAAATAAATCAAATAAATTATAAAGCTAAAACATGGTATAGCTGATTTAAATCTTATTAATCTAATGAATATATAAATAAATTAATATGTTGTTAAATAGTGTAAATCACTTCTTAAAATATTGTTTTAAGTATAATGAAAATACAGATGAATGAATGAATGAAAGCATAAATTTTTAATCAGTATAAATAACTGATTTAAATCTGATTATAAAAGTAAATAGATGGATATAGAAGAAAATGGATGAATGAATAAGTTGTTAAATAGTTGATTAACATATTTTACTAACATTATAAACAACTAAGCACCTATCATATGAATGGATTAATGAATAAATAAACAAATGAAGAGAAAAAAATGTATATGTTAAAGAATGTTCAAAAGAAGGGAAAATTTAGTTAATAACTGACTGTATTCATATTAAATAGTAACAGAAACTAAACAAATAAAAGTAAAAGAAACAAAAAAAAAAAAAAGAAATAGAATGAAGGTATGGTGGAAGGGAAAGAAGAAGAAAGTTGGATGAATAAATGGGGTTTTTTTTTTACCAGTTTCTCTTTCCAGTTCTTCTGCCAAGGCTCTAGCTCCAGGTGACAGTCTGTCTGTAAGCAAATCATAATGTGAACAGACAAACAGACATGGACACAGTTCTGTGTTTATATATAGGACTTATGCTGTGCATGTATATGTGTGTGTGTGTTAGAGTATGGTCAGATTTTCATGTATTTCTGCATGTATGAATTTGTGTGCACACAGACACACACACGTACACACACATATGAAAGATAAAAAGATAATAAATATATGAGTGGATGGATGAAAGGATATGTGGATGAATGAAGGGTGGATGGTTAGAAGAATGTGTTTGTGAAGTCTGACTTAAAATAACGAAATGTAAATAACAAACAACTGTTATCTGGGACAGTAAGTAATTGTTTAATATGACAGTTTATGAAACTTCTAAAAGTTTAATGTTAGTGGTCAGTAAGTACAGAAGAAACCTTCCAATAATTCTCCATAGGTCACTTTTATTCATTAGCTGTAAGGACTGTTCTGTATTTACCTACCCACAAACAATAAAAAAAAATAATAATAAATGATAAATAGACATATAATAATAATAATAATAATAATAATAAAAATAAAGAAGAATAGTAATAAGAAAGTAATAATAATGAAAATAACAATAATAATAACAATATTCTAACAATAATAACAATAATAAAAATGATGATGATGTTAATAATAATAATTAATAATATTAATAATAAACATAAGAATAATAGCTATAATATTTACAATAATAAATAAATAAATAAATAAATAAATAAATAAATATAATAAATAAATAAATAAATATAATAAATAAATAAATAAATAAATAATAAAACAGCCTTTGGTAAGCAAGCAGGTCAAGGAACAGTGGGTGTTATGGGAAATAGCCTACAAGAACACCAGTTTAGTTTGACCTCTGAAGCCTCAAGGTAAAAATAAAGTTAAAAATTCATTTTAACCTCTGATCTGATCTATAAGGTCCTTTCCTAATCCTGAGGTTTTCACTGAAAATATTAATGTGAATAAATGGATAAAGATATGAATGAATAAATGAATCAATAAGTAAGTGAACAAATGAAGAAATGAATAAACAGATAAAGCAAGTATAATATTAAATTATTGAAAATGTTAATAAATAAGTGAATTAAATCATGAAAAAAGATGAACAAATAAATAAATAGTAATAGTAATATAAAGTTAATATTACTTGTCAAACACGTACATACTCAATTGCACACACAGACATAAAAAACACCCACACCCACAAACAGGACAAAAAAGTTAAAAACAAACGATCTACTATTACAATATTTTTATTCCTAAGCAATTTCAATATCAAGTATTCTGTTAAATTATTCCCTTTTTTTTTTTACTGTTCTCTTTTATTATTGTTCTTTATTATTAATAAAGGTTCATATTTAGACTATTTCACTAAGATATAAACTTTAACAGATGGTGTAAATGTATGACCAGAGGTGCTGACAGACAGACAGACAGAAGGACAGTTTGATAAAGGAATGAAATTAGTAACAACTAAGAAATATATAATAAATGTGGAAGAATAATTATGTGAATAAGTAAATGAATACCTTTGGATGGGCAGATGGATGGATGGATGGATGGATGGATGAATTAATTAAAAAACGTACCTGCACGTTGTAACTCTTCTCTGCTAATCTTTCCAGAGGGTGTTAACTTCAAAGACACTGAAATAAATCAGTAAATAAATAAATAAATAAATTAATTAATTAATAAATTAATAAATTAAATAAATAAATAAAGCAATAAACAAATAAAATAAATAAATAACAGAACACATAAATAAATAAAATAATAAATAAACAAATAAGCAAATAAATAAATAAAAAGATAAATAAATAAACAAAACAAACAAATAAAGCAATAAAGCAATAAATAAATAAATAAAGCAATAAACAAACAAACAAATAAAATAAATAAATAAATGAACAAATAAATAAATAAAATAATAAATAAACAAATAAATAAATAAAAAGATAAATAAATAAACAAAACAAAATACAAACAAATAAAGCAATAAATAAATAAATAAATAAATAAATAAACAAACAAATAAATAAATAAAAAGATAAATAAATAAATAAACAAAACAAAAAACAAAGAAATAAACAATAAATAAATAAATAAACAAACAAATAAATAAATAAATAAAAAGATAAATAAATAAACAAAACAAAAAACAAAGAAATAAACAATAAATAAATAAATAAATAAATAAATAAATAAATAAATAATCACCTAGAGAAGTAGGCTGAGAAGGAGTTTTGCCAAGCTCAGCAGTACCCTTCTGTCGAAACCTGCAAAACAACATCAAACAGATTAACAGACCGAAAGACACTGGGATATATGTCTGTCTGTCTGTCTGGGTGTGTCGGTTTTTGTCTGTGTCAATGTCTGCACTTATTTTACATTCAAACCTTGAATCAACTCTCATAAGAACAGGAACTTCTTTTGTGGGTTCTTCAGAAACTGCTTCGCGATGTTTTCTAGGTGTAGCACTGAAAGAGGGAAAAACACAAATAGAAACAGCAAAAAGATAAATATTTGTTTTTATTATGTCATGTGTGTTTAGGTGTGTTGGTGTGTCTGTATCTGTCAGTGAGCATGCTGATGTGTTTGTATATGTGTGCATATGTATATGTATCACCTATGTATCTACATATGTATGCATGCATGCATTTTTGTAGTGTGTCTGTATGTGTGTGTGTGGTGTCTCCACCAAAGCCAACAGATGCTAACTATATAAACTCTCTTAAAACAAAATTGGAGTATTTAATATTATTCATATATTACAACATCAATAATCTGATAACAAAAAAAAATACAAACAAAAAATAAAATAAAATAGAAATAAAACAAAATAAAATTAAAAATAAAATAAACAAATAAATAAAAATACAAACAAAACAACAAACAAAAAAGTTAATAAATATTAAACACACGTACATACTTAAACAAATAAACATACAGGCAGATTAAAAATATATATAAATAACAAAAATAAAAAAAAAAATATATATATGAAGTGAAGAAATAAGAAAATAAAATAAAAAATAAAATAAAAAATAAAAACAGCTCAAAAGATGAAATTTATTTTCACATTTCTTCTTTCTTTCGTTCTCTTCTTGCTGCAAGTCTGGCTTTGCGTGTCTTGGCGAGTTCCTTCGACTGAACCGCAGCAGTCCTGCTTCTCTCCCCTGGCTCGCCTTCGAGAGAAATCCTCTCTGCAAGCAAAAACACAATCTTCATCTCTGTCCTGTCACTTAGTAACTATACGTTGTAACGCTATTTCATGTATCTGATTATTGTTTCATTAACAGCAATTTTACGTGATTTCTTTTCTGTGATAGGAAATTGTGCAAAAGATGCTTTGCCTCTAGAAATCCCTTCTGGATAGATACAAGATAATAGATTCAAAAAAAAAAAACTCACTTCCTGCAGCTGTTTGTGAGGGTGGCCGACCAAGACCTGATTCTGCCTTCATCTGTGATGCTGTAATATCAGGCTGTAATAACAACAACAACAATAATAACAATAATAATAATAATAATAATAATAATAATAATAATAATAATAATAATAATAATAGTAAGAAGAAGAAGAAGAATGATAATAATAATAATAACAATAAAACAATAATAATAACAATTACAATAACAATAATAATAATTACTATTATTTTTATTATTATTATTATTATTATTATTATTATTATTATAATAGCTATCATAATAACAATAAAAACAAAAAGTCAACATTCTACTAATGATGATAAAAATGCTAATGAAAACAGCAGCTATGATGATGATGATTATAATGATGCTGTTGCTGAGTATGATGGCATAATAATGCTGATGATAATAATAAGAAGACCAAACAGAAGAACAACAACACCAACAGCAGCAGCAGCATGTATAACAATAAATGTTGTCAGTGTATGGCACATGGACACAATAAAGAAAAACATGAATAATTTATTACAATTTCATCCAGAGAAAAAGTTCAAGTACCATAATTTTTTTTTTTTTTTTTTTTAAAAATATACTCTATATTCATTACTTTATTATTTTAACTGATTTCCATTCATTATTAGCCAATTTATCTTTTTAACTCAACATAAGATAGATGCATCCAGATGTATATAATGAGCTGTTATAATGTTCATGGGTGATCTTTAGAACTTTATTACTTCTCATTTATGCTAGATTATAAAAGATCTATAAAATGGATATGAAAAGATTATTTTTGAAATTTCTAAATGGATTTATCATTCAAATTATCAATTTTCAACATGAACGTCATTATTATGGTGCAACTGAAAATCAGCTACAACATGTATTGCTAGGGTTCAAGAATTGAATCAAAATGTGTATGCATAACGACATGTTGAAAATCAGTTTTTGTTAATTATTGAAGTCTCTGCACTGAAACGTGAGACAAAACTGTTATTAACTGCATTGTTTTTATAACATTAATAATAACAAACCAGTTTAACTTCTGCTTCAGATCCTAAGCTGACCCACGTGTCCTGACGTTTTAACACTGTCACTGACGTCTCATCTCTTGTGAGAAGTAACCTGTCCTCCATTGAATCTACCTTCTCCAGCTCATCCTGTAAAACATTACTGTTTGTTTACACAGACACATACACACACACAGACATGTACACACTCACACACACACAAACACGTACACACACACGTACACACAGACATGTACACACTCACACATACACGCACACTGTCACTGACGTCTCATCTCTTGTGAGAAGTAACCTGTCCTCCATTGAATCTACCTTCTCCAGCTCATCCTGTAAAACATTACTGTTTGTGTTACACAGACACGTACACACACACAGACATGTACACACTCACACACACATACACACACACACATGTACACACTCACACATACACGCACTGTCATTGACGTCTCATCTCTTGTGAGAAGTAACCTGTCCTCCATTGAATCTACCTTCTCCAGCTCATCCTGTAAAACATTACTGTTTGTGTTACACAGACACATACACACACACACACATACACACACACACACACACATGTACACACTCACACATACACACACACACACACACACACACACACAGACATGTACACACTCACACATACACGCACACTGTCACTGACGTCTCATCTCTTGTGAGAAGTAACCTGTCCTCCATTGACTCTACCTTCTCCAGCTCATCCTGTAAAACATTACTGTTTGTGTTACACAGACACATACACATACACACACACACATACACACACATGTACACACATACACACATGCACACACACACACACATACACACAGACATGTACACACACATACATGTACACATACACGTACACACACAGACATGTACACACACACATACACACACATGTACACACACACACACACACACAGACATGTACACACTCACACATACACAAACACAGACATACACACACACACAGACATGTACACACACACTTACACACACATACACACACACATGTACATACACACAAACACATACATGTACAAACATACATATGTACACACAAACATACACACACAAACACACATGTACACATACACACATACACACACACATACACAAACACATGCATGTACAGACACACAGAGGTAAGGAAACAAACACGCAGGTACACACACTTCCATATAAACATATATTCAAGCCTCGTACAAACACACAGAGACACATGCACATACAAAATCACACAAATATACACAAAAAACACAAACATACACATACATACAGACATACACACCCCCTGGTACACCCATACACATAAATTAACACAAACACACACACAGACACACATGCACATATACAGACACACATTAGTCTGGTACCTGTATAATTATGTCTGTGTACATCAAAACAGATTACCTGTTCCATTTCTAATCCCCCCTCTGTGAAAAGCCCCCTCTCCTTCATCAGAGCTATCAGCTCCTCCTCAGATTCCAGCCCTGTGAACTTCCTTAGAGTCAGTATTGCTTCAACTTTCACATGTTCCTGATGTAAATAATAACAGTAGTAACAATAATAACAATAACTATAATAACAATAATAATAATAATAACAATAACAGTAGTAATAATAATAAAAGTAGTAATAATAACAATAATAATAATAATGACAATAACTGTAATAATAATAGTAATAATAATAATAATAATAATAATAAAAATAATAATAACTATAATAATAATAAAAATAATAATAGTAATAATAATAATAATAGTAATAATAATAACAATAATAATAATAATAATAATAATAACTATAATAATATAAGTAGTAATAATAATAGTAAATTAACAATAATTATAACAATAATAATAATAATAATAACAGTAGTAGTTGTAATAATAATAATAATAAAAGTGATAATAATAGTAATAATAACACTAGTAATAATAATAGTAATAATAATAGTAATAATAATAATAATAATAATAATAATAATAGTAAATAGTAACAATAATAATAATGATAATAAATAAAATAAAGATAATAAATTATATAAAACCTTGTATTTAAATTTACACTGTTCACATAGTGACTTCAAATTTACACAATGCTAGCATGTTGCCTTTGACTTTAACATTTCTGACATGGTGCCTTTAAATTAACAAACATCACAGAAATGTTGTCCTGCCTTTGAAGTGTTACAATTACATTAGTCAGACACAATCAGTCTGTGAGATCTGTAAGAAGACAGCAGGCAACTCACATCTGGATCAAAGAGCAAAGGAAGGATTGCATTGACAAGCTCGTCAACGTCGTGGTAGTTGCGATCCACCAACTCTCTCAGTGTCCGCAGTGAGTCCTGCCTCATGAATGGCGTTGGCAAGTGCAGCTGTTTTCGTAAAACAGTCACAAACTTGTCGCGGTACTTTGGGTTGATGGCATTTAGTCTGTGGATGTGAAAACACGTATAAGTAAATTTGTGAGTGTGTGGCTGATGTTTTTATGTGTACCTATCTGTACATACACACAAATACACATTATAAAGATATGCATTAATACATAAATGTATGCATAAACATACACACATATATACAGATATGTAAACATGAGCATGCATACGCACATACATACACACATACAAACACAAATTTAGCTATACATATAGGCATAAATAAGAAATAAGAAATAAAAAATTAAATTAAATTAAATAGAATAAACACACAACAAATTAAACAGCAAACAACATAATATAAAATAAAAAATACAAGAAATTAAATAACACACAATATAATACAAAATAAAATATAAATAAATAAAATAACAGAAATAAACATACAAATTTAAACAGGAAACAATATGTTATAAAATAAAACCACAAATGAAGAAGAAAAAACATTCTTGTTGAACTTTGTAATGTTAAACAAATAACACAAAGAAAGAAGAAAAATGTACTTGTTGAACTCTGTAATGTTAAATAACACAAAGAAAGAAGAAAAACACACTTGTTGAACTCTATGATGATAAATAACACAAAGAAAGAAGAAAAACATACTTGTTGAACTCTATGATGATAAATAACACAAAGAAAGAAGAAAAACATACTTGTTGAACTCTATGATGATAAATAACACAAAGAAAGAAGAAAACATACTTGTTGAACTCTATGATGATAAATAACACAAAGAAAGAAGAAAAACGTAATTGTTGAACTCTATGATGTTAAATAACACAAAGAAAGAAGAAAAACGTAATTGTTGAACTCTATGATGTTAACACAAAGAAAGAAGAAAAATGTACTGGTTGAACTCTGTGATGTTAAATAACACAAAGAAAGAAGAAAAACGTACTTGTTGAACTCTATGATGTAATCACACACTTGACGGTGCAGGTTTCGGTCGTGTACAGCCAACAACTTCAACAACTCCTCCAGCGAGAGGTGAAGAGTTTTGTTTTGGTCTCCATGAAACCATTTCTCTGCGGCAAGTTTCCGAATCAGTGACATAAGTGGATGCTGTATGTATATATATATATATTTGTAGACATACACACACACACACACATACATACATACATACTTACATATATATACACACTATAAAACACAAATAAATATTACACTTTAGAAACACAAATTAATATTACACTATAAAACACAAATATTACACTACCAAACACAAATTAATGTTTCACTATAAAACACAAATTAATATTACATTATAAAACACAAATTAATATTACATTGTAAAACACAAATTAATATTACACTATAACACAAATTAATATTACATTATAAAACACAAATATTAAACTGTAAAACATAAATTAATATTTCATTATAAAACACAAATTAATATTACACTGTAAAATAGAAACTAATATTACACAAAAAGACACAAATTAATATTACATTACAACACATGTAAATGTTACAAATTAATGTTACACTACACAAAGACCTGTTACAATTACAAATAAATTCAAGTTACAAACATATCACACTATACAACCACTCATTCTAGTTAATACTTTGACTATTTTGGATATGAAAAGTTTTCTACAACATACTGTACATCCATTTTATAATTATTTTATTAAACAGATTTATGTTATCAGATTCCAAACATTTAGCACTGTTTTATTTTGTGTGGGTTTTTTTCCTCATTAAAATTTTTGTAATTAAAAAGATAAATGAAAAATAAATAAATAAAAATTGTTTACCAATTTAGAGGGTCCAGTCCTTGGTTCTATGTCAAAAGCTTAAAAAGAGATGTTTTTTTTAAATATTAGCAATTATTAATTGTTATTGTTAGTATTATTATTATTATTATTTACCTGTAATTCATATGTGTGTGTGTGTGTGTGTGTGTGTGTGTGTGTTTGAAAGATGTTCATCAAAGAAAAAAAAAGTATGAAAGAAAAAAAATGTTCACGTGATATGTATCTCGAACGCTCATCGTATTTTTTCTTTTTCTTTTCGGTTGTCTCTTCTTCCTCTTCCTTTTTTGGTTCTTCAACAATTGGAGAAATGGGAGACAGTGGTGTAATGATAGGACTGCTCTCAAAATCTGAACCCACAAGCTGAAAACACAACACAAACATCAGACAAGAATCAGTATAGGTTTGGACACTGAAATGAAAAAATTCTGTTGAGACATGACTTTCTGCAATTTTGTAATTTTGAACAAAAAAAAAAAAAAAAAAAAAAAAAGAAAAAAAGGTTTATACCTTGTTTAATAACACTAATAACAAAATAAATAAGGAAATAAATAAATAAATAAATAAATAAATAAATAAATAAAATACTGCAAAAAAACAACATTTATGACTTCATAACATTAAAGATGCTTTTGAAAGATCTTTCTTTAAACTTCATAAACACAAAATATTTTATGACATCATAGTGCTGTATGTGTTTTCAAAGACATCAGTCAAGTCTGATATTCAACTGACTACATCTTTGTGAACACACAAGCTATAACTGACATGGTGCCAGTATGAAACCTGTAATAAATGTGGATACTTATGTAAATACATAAACAATGATTCAGTATGCAGGTCCTCAGACATCCAAACAGCCTGATCAATAATATACTAACAGTAAAAGGAAATAAAGTGATGCCATGTTTGAATTTTTCAATTAGCTCAATGAACAATCAATGAAAAATTGAGTGAATAATTTAATAAGTTAGATTTCACTTACTCGCAGCATTGTGTACACTCTCATACATACACGTTCTTAAATGAACTACTCAAATTTGTGTGTGTGTGTATGTATGTATAATTTGTGTGAATATATTTGTATCTCTTGTTAATATATGTAAATGCTACTATTACTACTACTAAACTGTTATTACTACTATAATTTACTACTACTTCTACTACAACAGCAATGTTCTTACATCAGAGACTGTTTTGACATCATCGTCTGGTGTGTATATCCAGAGATCATCTCCCTCTGGTAACTAGCAAGAAATAAACATTTAAAATTAATTATTAACAATTAAAAGTGTACAATTAAGTATTAATAATTAACAATCAACAATCAAAAGTATACAACTGAATATTAATAATTAACAATTAACAGTCAAAAGTATACAATTAAATATTAATAATTAACAATTAACAGTTAAAAGTGTACAATTAAATAATAATTAACAATTAACAGTTAAAAGTGTACAATTAAATAGTAATAATTAACAATTAACAGTTATTAATATGAATAATTTATTAGTAACTAATAATTGACAATTAAAAGTATATCTAATTAAATATTAATAACTATAATTAACAATCAAAAGTGCATAATTAATAAGATTAATGAATAATTAACAATTAAACGTATAAAATTAAATATTAATAATTAATAATTACCAATTACAAGAAAATAATTAAATATTAACGCCTAATAATTAATAATTAAATGTTAACAATTTAAAATCAACAATTAAAAGAAAATAATTAAAAACATAATTAATAATTAATACAAGTCAGTAATATTTAGCTGGCAATTCAAAGTTAACAGTTTGATTTAGTTTTTCAAAAACACCACTTACTGGCAACGGCTCCCACCTGGCTGGGGTAGGGGTGGGTCGTGGGGTGGGGGATTTCCACTTGATTTTCTTACGAACTATGGAGTTTGGAATGTACCCGTCAGGGGCTACTATAGGCTTTCTGTTTAACAGATACAGGTCCCATGGCAACAGCGACACATCACACACTCTGATCATTTCCTGAACAGTGTCTTAAATAAATAAATAAATTTATAAATATATTTGTCTTTCTTTTCTGTCCAGTTTTTGATTTTTTTGTAAATTATTTATCAAAATCATTCTACAAATATATATTTAATGTTTCTGTTTTCACTATTCATAGAGACAGACATTTAGAAATATATATATATATATATAACTGATTAGTTATTTCAAAAAATATAATTAATTTTTCAATAGTAGTTATTTATTTATGCTATTTTTCTTAATGTCAAAAAGTTCTTTAGAAAACACAATATTTTATATCTTTAAACCAAAAAAAATTAAAATAATAATAATAATAATAATGTTATTATTGTTGTTATTATTATTATTATTATTATTATTATTATTATTATTATTTTTTAGATAATAAAATATTTTATAATAATGTTAACATTAAGTTTTTCTGAAATACTTTTTTCTAAAAGTAAAATATATTTATATTCTTTTCATATTTTAATTGTAGACAAAAACTATATATGTTTAAAATTGTTATTCACAGTTATGTAAAGCTGTTAAGAAAAAAACAAATTTTAACTTTTTTCATAGTACACTAGTTACTCAAAGGCAATACTTAATAACATTCCTTTAAGAATTTTTTTTATTATGATTTATTTTTTATTTTTAATACGCAGCTATCTAAATAACACAGATTTATATGTTTCTATAATAATCAGTTGTTAAGAAAAAACTTTTTACTATTTTTAATAACTACAAAATATCAATATTTGATATCAATTTTAACAATGATAAGATGTCAAGATAATACTTTATACTATTTTTAATGACAAAAGGTCAAGGATAATACTTAATACTATTTTTAATGACAAAAGGTCAAGGATAATATTTTATACTATTTTTGATGATAAAAGGTCAAGGATAATATTTGATACTATTTTTAATTATTATAACACTTCACACTATTTCTAACAATCGTAAGTTGTCAGTTAACACTCTAAACAGACTCACGACGACAATACTGTATACCTTTCCTCTCTTCTTCCTCTTCTTTTTTCTTTTCTTCTTCTTCTTCTTCTTGCTCTTCGTTTTCTTCTTCAGTCACATCTTTATCGTCCAGCTGTGGTGTTGCGACCTCTGACCCTTCCCTCTGCTCTGACATGGCTATGGAGGATCCACTTCTCAGCAGATTTTCTGTCGAGGCGATGTTCGACATCGACCTGCTCATGTCAGACCTGGAGGGCAGCAGCTCACACTTCTTGCTGATGAGGTCGATGTCGCTGTCCACCTCGTGTTTCTCCCTCTGCAGCGAGTGCAGGTTGCTCTCGATGATCACCTGCTTCTTCTGCAGGTAGCGAATGCTGCTCCTGTACGAGTCTCTCTTCTCCGTCAGCTTGTTGAAGGTCGCCTCAAGGACGTCTCGCTTCACCGAGTCTGTCTCTTTGCGTATCGCGAGCAGCACGTGCTCAATGCCCGCCTCCACGCCATCTTTGTTCCGCTTGAGAAACTCCAAGTCGGACAAGATGGACACTTTCTTCTTCTGCAGGTCATTAACGTTGAACTCGAGGTTTTCTTTCTTCTTCTCGAGGACGTCGCTGAGGCACTCCAAACATTCATTGGCGTCCACTGCAGTCTTCTTCATCTTCAGCTTCTTCTTCGGCTTTGGCTCTTCATGCTGTATGGCGGTCTCCGTCTCTTCTATGTGTTCTTTTGGCGTTTTCTTCGGCGCTTTGAACATCTCTGCTTTCTCTTCTCCCGGCAGCGTTGATTTCATGTGAAAACAAGGTTTGAACTGCTGCAGATGCTGTTGTACAAATGATGCAGACCCTGTAGTCCACTCACTGATCATAGTTGCTGCAGACAGAAAAGAGTAGTGTTTTAAGCAAAAACGAAATTAGGATTTTGTTTTATGTGATCGTTTTTGTTTATTTCTTAATGTTTATTATGATGAGGGTGATTTTAATAATAATAATAATAATCATAATCATAATCATAATCATAATAACAATAATAATAGTAATAATAATAATAGTAATAATAACAATAATAATAAAAGAATAATATAAACAACAACAGTAGTAACAATAACAATAAAATCCAAAAATAAAATAAATAATATAATAATAATAATAATAATAATAATAATAATAATAATAATAATAAAATAATAATAATAATAATAATAATAATATGTAAGAAGAAGAAGACACATATTTCAAAGGTTTCCTATGATAAGTGACCCAGTGATGTTATTCATAACACAATTCCATTCAAGCCTGACAGTAAAGTTTTTTTTCCCAAGAGAGATTTGAACCTGTGACATTTGCACAGCTATTTTTTATTTAACTCTAAGATACAAATTAATGATTTTGTACTGGCAAATGTCCCCAGCTAATAATTTATTAAAATTAAATTTGAAACATGGGACAACTCACGAAAGTCACAAGTTAATGACGTCTGCTACACAAAGCCAGTATGAAAATCGTTCAGCCTAATTAAGTATCTGTTTTATTATTAATTAATCTGGCAGGGAAAATACTCAGTGCGTTTCTTGTAACTGGCGTGATTTCATTCAATAATTACTGGCCTTGTGTCAGATGTCTGTGTAGGTTGGTGAAATTAGACCAAGATTTTGTGATGAGCTTAGTCAGCAGAAAACAAACAAAGCTGATTCCATTGATAAGTACATTATTAATGATGATGATGATGATGATGATGATGATGATGATGATGATATTTCTGATGATAAGCATGAAGAAGAAAAGAAGAAAGGACCATTAAAATAAAAGAAGAAGAATTGTTAGAAGAAAAATTGTAGAAATTATAATGGAATGAATAGAAAGAAAAAACATGAAAAAATAAACCCAAGAAAAACATGAAAAGAGAAGATGAGTTAAACAAAAACAATTAACAGTGAATGTATATATATATCCAGTACTTAAAAATGTGGTCAAAAAAGTTTAAATTAAAATTAAAAACCAAACCCAAAATTTCTAAATGTCTGCCTCTATGAATAGTGAAAAAAGAAAAAGAAAAACAAACCTCCATTCTAAGAGAAATTCTGAAAACAAATGATTAGTGAGAACTAATGATCAAGAATCTACCTCCATCCAATCAATATCTTAAACTGCAAAAAAACATCCGTTGCCATGGGAATGTTTTTTTTAAAATGGCTATTCCATTACAAGATAAAGTAATGTGGTCAGAGGTCACCATTAGGAACTCATGATGAAAATGCTTGGGTTTTAACACACACTAGTAATTTAGTGTATGTATATTAAAAATCTTCCATATGCATTATCTTTGTATTATCTTTAATACATATTATATTTATTATATATTTATCCATTTATCCATATGTGTTTGTGAATGTACATAGACACACACACACACACACACACACACACACACACACATATATATATATATATAAAAAATTTCTATTTTTATTACATCAACTGACAGACTAGTTTGTAACGCAAAGACCTGTTGAAACTTTACACAAACATTTTCTATCTTTAACAAGTTCAAGTGAAAAACCCATCATCTACATATAACAAGCTAAAATCACTGTCAACTGACTGTTAAAGATTTTTATGAAGGTTTTCATTTCAAATTTACAAACATGTCCGACATCTTAAACAAAATAGATGAAAATAAAAAAATGAATTCTGGTTAGTATCAATTACTAGTCAATGTTTCAAACACTTTTATTGGCATTTTTTAATGTATAGATAGATAGAACTGTGGCTACTGGATGGATGGGTGGATGAATGAATGGATAAATTAACAGTTGAAAGAAACTGTTTTATGTAATGGCTGACAAAAACATTTTTAATCTGACATGTAGTTAAGAACCAGAGAGAAAGAAAACATTTTTTTTTATTAGCAACAAGAAATCTCTTATGCGTGTCTTCCCACTGACAGGTAAATACACACCGTATCTTTCCTTACACTAACTAGACAATGGCTATAACAGGCTAAAAAACCAGCAGATACAGAACTTGCAATCAATGATACCTTTTATTAGTTATTAGTATTGATATTAGAGAAGTCCTATCACTGAGCTACAGATCTCAAAACTCATTAACTGATGGACAGATAGACAGATGAACAGACAAGTAATTAGTTATCAGAAATAATGACATGATTACAGTCACAGACAGAATTCAGTTAATAAAGATTCATAATCATTATTTGTTGTTTTTTTTTTTTTTTTTTTTTTTTTTTTTCTTTTCTTTTCATTGCTTTCTGTTTGTTACCATGTCAACTGACAAGAAAACTAAATTTTGGTAATTTTAGCTGTGGTAAACAAGAAAGTCATTATGATTTGATACATTGTTATTTTGGTATTGTTATTGTTCACACAGAACATTTTTTCAAGGTACTCTTGATAGGTTGACCTTTCTGATTATCCCTATTATTATTATTAACAATTTTTGCCTTTTTTATTTAAAATGTTAAAGATAAAAAAAAAATACAAACAAATAATTAAATATTTTAAATTTTAAAGACAAACATAAAATAAAAAAAATAAAAACAAAAAAAAAATAAAATAAAATGATATATATTTATATATATATATTTTTGTGTATGTGTGTGTGTGTGTGTGTGTATAAATAAACAAACAACAAACAAATAAAAAATATCAAACAAATCAGATTAAATAAAATAAATAAACAAATTAAAACTAAATAAATAAAATAAAATAAAATAATAAAACACATTACCAATTGTTTCTTTTATTTTTTCTCACAGTAAATCTTTTGAAACTTTTACAAACAACCATTGACATTTTTTACATTAAAACAAACTCTTTACTTTAAAAAACGCGTAACATTTCCACAAACATTTAACATTTCATTTGCAACAAAAATTACAATTTACCTTGAACTTAGACAAAGATTTACACAGTGAAAACTTTTACCTCTGTTTTTCAGGGCTGACAATGCAGCCTCTTCTCCCAGCATAGCGTAGAGAAACATCAGGTTGCTAACTTTATCTGAAAACAGAAAAAAAATCAAAGCGAAAGAAATAATCAAAATTAACGATACCTGTAAACGGGCAGATGTCATCGTGAATCGACGTATCGTTGTGTAACGTGCCGCTGTCAACGTTCCAGAGATAATCTTTCATTTAAGACGATAAAATGAAGAGACAAAACAGAGGTTTTTGTTTGTTGTATAACAAGAAAGAGAAACTTTATTAATTTTTAAACAGGTTTTGATTGGCGTCGTCGTGGCGATAAATAGAAAAGTCAAGTGAAGCGAGTGAGCTGTGCAGTTCCAGTCTGCTGTTTGTTGTTAGAATGGAGCATTGATTGTTTTCTACAGTAAGATGATTTAAAAAAAATAAGTGTACATGTTTAATTATCTACCAAACTTAAGAATCAATACATTTCAAAACAAACAAATGAAGACACACACACACAAACCTATATATACAAACATGCAAATATACATACATATTGTACACATACACATATATGCATAACGATACTGCATACATTCATATGTTTACATACATCCATACACATATTTACATACATACATTCATTCACACACACGTATGTACATTTGAACACATACATACACACACACATGATACAACCAAAAGTGGGCTGTTGCATTAAAAGTTGAAATAGACACATAATCAGATAGACTATTATACTTCAGATATGTATGTATCTATGTGTGTGTTATATGTGAAATTACACACACATATTTAGATACATATCTATCCATCGATCTACCTACCAATCTACTTACATACCTACATAAATAATAATACATATGTACTTACACAAACATACATAGATATTTACTAATATAAACACACATGTACATACAGAATCACAAACACACACACACACACGTACATATCTAATAAT
Organism: Chrysomallon squamiferum; assembly: GCA_012295275.1. NCBI lineage: Eukaryota > Metazoa > Mollusca > Gastropoda > Neomphalida > Peltospiridae > Chrysomallon > Chrysomallon squamiferum. The sequence continues at coordinate 4,720,490 of CM022668.1, read as the reverse complement.
GTGCTTATACAAATAAACTTGAAACATGCAAAAATATATAAATATGTATGCATACAAGTAAATACAAACATGCACATCTACTTACATGAAGGCACACGCACACACATACACACAAACTGAGACACATACTGATAGATATAGGGGGAGTGTACATATATTCAACCTCTGGCATTTCTCTGCCTCTGATTGTTTGAAAAGTGTTTTGCCACAACTGTGTGATATCTTGGTTGACATCATGCATTTCGTGATATTAAAGATAGCGAAATGTCAACTGATATTAAAAAGGTAAGCAAAAATCTTATTTTGCCCATGTAAATATATCTTTTTGCTATTTTTGTAGGTGTGTAGTGCTGGTGGGTATGTATGTGTGCATATGTAGGATATTACATATTTGTAGGTTAGAACACGATCTTTGCACATGAATTTCACAACACATTCAAAAAATGTGTATTTTTATGTCTAGTGCCCTATACTGAACCACCAGTTGAAATGTTGTGGCATTTGGCCATGCAACCCAAATGTGTGATCTGCTGCTGATTATACAGCTGCAGCCAGATTTGAAGTGGAAAGTTCAGATACAACAAAACTTCTTGTCGCAGAGACGTCATGATCATGATGACAACAACAACAACACCGAACCTGACAGTCAACCTGACAGTCAACCTGACAATCAACCTGACAATCAACATGAACCTGAACAGCACTGTGCTCTGCCTGAATCTGTAAATGAAGATTTACAAACCTGAAAATACAGACTATGAGTCGAGGTCCCAGAGAAGACAGTACTGTGCACCACAAAGACCTGACATCACTACTGTCCCTCTCACCTCTTTGAAAGTAGTACCAACTAATCCAGATTATTGATTATAACTGTAAATAGCCAAACACCATAGCTTCAAAATACTGCCAGAGATGAGGATGGACATTCAACTGATTTCCAAGTTGATAGAGTCAGATATGCTGTGATCATAAATGTCAATCAACTTATATCAGGATCTGGAGAATATAACTGACACAATGAATATGCTATTTTGAATTGATGTTTATTCCTTCCTTCCTTCCTTTTTATTTTTCTAATTCTCTGGTGCAGCACTCTCAATTAGGCGAAAGATTATGTACTGAAAATGGAATTTACAAAGAATACTCGGAATTCCCTGTATTGAATCACTCTGTCCTTATAAGAACCGACAGGGTTCAGTGTATGTCACAGGGGCCCTAAGCTGAATCTTTGCTGATATTTGTTTTATTGCTCCATAAAACTTGCAGTTTACAAGTTAAACTTTTACATTACAAGGGTCTTAGAACATCTAACATCTATCAACTACAACTAGACTGATCTTCATTGATTCCATCTGCACTGAGCAATGAATGTCAGATGTGAGGGAATTCAGTAAACATACACTTCCCCTATATATATATTTATATATATAGACATATAGACAGATAGATAGATAGATAGATGGATGGATGGATGGATGGATGGATAGATGGATGGATGGATGGATACATACATACATATATACATAGAACACACATTCTCACACAGACATGCACACACAGAAAGACAAATACATATTCACACACACACACAAAACACACACATATTGAGAGACATACAGATACACATACCCACAGACAAAGACAGATACATATTCCCACACACACACACACACACACACACACACACACAAACACACACACACACTGATTTTCCTATTCAAAACAAAATGACAGACAGCTGAACGTACTTTCCTTTTTCAGGGTTCTCTGTATTATCATCTGCTGGACGATGGTTTTGAAAGACCGGCCCACGTTTATCAGTTTTCTTTCACTCTCTCTCTGCTTCTTCCACAGATAAACAACCTTTCTCACGCTTATCTTTTGTCTGCTCACTTCCAGTGGCTCAGGAACTATGGCAAAAATATTGCTCCTGGAAATAATGATGATGATGAGGAGGAGGAGGATGATGATGATAAATATTTTACAAATGTGCCTTTATTTTATTTATTTATTTATTTATTTATTATTATTTTTTTTTTTTTGTTATTTTTTTTTTTTTTTTTTTTTTTTTTTTTTTTTTTTTTTTTTTTTTTTTTTTATTTATTCATTCATTCACTTACTGATTCATTCACAAAGAAGTAAACAAATAAAATAGTTTTTTAAAGCTCACCTTGGATCTAACGTATAGTCATCATAAATGAATATTTCTCTCATATCATCCTAAATAAATAATAATAATAATAATAAAAAAAAAAAAAAAAAATAAAATAAAATAAAAATAAATATCAGATGTTAAGCTACAATAATAAACTTTTTTTTTCAGACATCACTCATTTCCCAGTTTCAGTTTAAGAGAAAGTTTCAGTTTTCTACATATTTGATATCAAACTGTTTTAGACACTGCTTCAACTTCAGTCTAAGATTTTATGTTATCTTTCAAATAATGTTATAGTTGATTAATTTTCTATCATCAGTTGTTTTATGTAAAACATTTGTTTAATGACATCACTAGAACACATTGATTAATTTTCTATCTTGAATTATTATGTGAATCATTTCTTTCTACATATATATATATATATGCCTGTGTGTGTATGTCTATGTAATTATGTGTGTATATGTATAATATGGAAGAAAATGAGTTATACAAAATACTCACCACAATTGGAATGTTTGCCAACTTGTATAACTGGTCAAAGGGCAGATAATTCAAACAGCTAACCATCCTATTTATTAAATAAATATAAAATATCTGTGTTTTGAAATGAGATTAATTATTCAAAGTTAATCAGTGGTATAAAGTATTTATAAAATATTCTGTTACTCAGAGGTCTAGGGTTAAGTTGTTTGATTTATTTTTTAAACAGATATTAACAGCAAAATGAGATAATTACCTGTAAATACTCTGTCTATTTGTACCAATTAATAAAAAATTGACAAATACAGGGTACAGACGATGTTACTAAGTTTTTACCAATTTCTGCTTTTCATGTGATGTTACCATCTTTATTTTCTCCCAATATACACCATTTTGCTTCATAACAAGAATAGCAGTTAACCTTTATGTTCCATTAGAACAAATTAGTTTTATTTTGAATTGTAAATAGCAAACGTTATTATAGATTTCAGGACCATTTTTTTTTTTCAATTAATGATTCTGAAAAATACCACTTTTTAACAAAACTAAAATGTACATAACTCAGTCAATTTCAAAGTATCTATAAGCATTTATACATTTCTGAAGCTTTTAATATATTCTGTCTGATTATGTCAATATCTCAATTTTTATTGCAACAGCCCACTTTCAGTTTAGTCACACACACACACACACACACACACACACACACACACACGTATTTATGATTAAAAATATAATACAGATGAGTGATGCCTAACCCAATTCATCTCAGTTACCTGTGTATTTTTACACACACACACACACACACACACACTATATATATATATATGTTCAGTCTTATAATATAGTTTCTACTCATCAATTTAATTAGTCCAGAAATGCCGTGAACTCAGTCAGAAAAAACAAAAAAACAAAACAAAAATATATATATATAAATATGTATATAAAATGTGTATAACACAGTGCATGATTTGTAGCAACAAGGTTTTGAAACTGTTACCTCTTCTGTTGTCATGGATACATGATGGCACTTACGTAATGTAATGTGCATAATATAATGAATGAATTGTAAATGTTTTAAAACTGATGCCATCAATACATGAAACTAACAATGCTATGATGCATGAATTTTGCAGCAAAATAGGTTGTATAGTTGTTGTCATGGAAACAGTCACTTGCATGATGTTACAGGCATAATGTAATACATGAATCTTAGCAATATGGGTTTTGAATTTCTCATGGTTGATACATGAAGCTAAAAGAACATATTGTGCATTATGCAACAAAGGTTTTGAAACTGTTGTCATGGAAACGTGACACTTACATGACATAATTGTTGACTCCAATGAGGAGGTCACTGCGAGAGTTCAGAAAGCAGACGGCAGTTACAGGGTAACCAAAATGTATTTCTCTGATCATAACACTGTCCATATCCCAGATCTGTTGATTAGAAACCAGCATTAAAACTTACAATTAACATTAGAAACTACAATGGAAAAATTATAATTTATAATTAAAATGAGAAGTGCCAAAATGTATTTCTCTGATCATAACACTGTCCATATCCCAGATCTGTAGATTAGAAACCAGCATTAAAACTTACAATTAACATTAGAAACTACAATGGAAAAATTATAATTTATAATTAAAATGAGAAGTTAGAAATAAAGTCACCAAGTATAAATTAAAATCACAAATTATTACAAATTGAAACCAGAATCACTACAATAGATTTTTTAATTTTTTTAAATCTTATTAAAATCAAAAATAATTAGAAAGATAGAAACTGATATTAAAATTAAAAATTAGCATAAGAATAAGTGTTATTAAAATAAGAAACTATTATTAAAATCAAAACTATTTTTTTTTTTTTTTTTTTAAAACACCTGAAATAACTTTAATATTAGTAATTAATATAATAAGAAAGAAAATTATAAAATAACAAATGTGTATCAAAATCAAATAAAATTATAAAAAAACAAATAGAAATTGTTATTAAAATTAGATATAGCATAAAAATATGAAACAAAATGAGAAAAAAATAAGAAATTGATATTAAAATTATAAATTATTATGAAAATCAGAGACATTAAAATTAGAAGCAACTGAGAATAATAAATATACACCTGAAACAAGAAAAAGAAAAAAAAGAAAAGAAAAATATTCTAAAATTGTAAACAATGATCAACATCAATTTCAGAATCAGTAATTGTCACATGCACAACATATTTTAATATACCTTTGAGATATTACCATAATAATAATAATAATAATAATAATAATAATAATAATAATAATAATAATAATAATAATAATAATAATAATAATAATAATAATAATAATAATAATAATAATAATAGTAGTAGTAGTAGTAGTTGTAGTAGTATTTACTTTTATTATTATTATAAATAGTATAACAATTACTACATTATTATTATTATTATTATTAGTATTATTAGTAGTAGTAGTATTATTATTATTATTATTATTATTATTATTATTATTATTATGATCTTACCTTCACTGTACCATCAAGACTTCCAGAAGCAAATATCTCTACCTGAGGACATCCGCAAATAACAGTAACCTGAAATATAAGTAAACATACTAACACTGCATTAGTAACCATCCTAACATACTAACCTCCAGTGAGCAATTATACTAACCTATATGTAACCATGCTAACACCCTAACAATCCACAGTAATTACACTAATATATTAACCTCCAGTTTAAAACAAGACTAAGATCATCACCTCTGATCAATAAATATTCTATAATTCTAACCTCAAATCAGTAAAACTGTTAACATCATAACCTCCAATCAATGAATATGGCAATTTCCTAATCTCAAAAGTAAAATGCAAACCTTCAATCAGGAATTATGCTAACATCCTGACCTCCAGTCAGTAAATATGGCTAATATCCTAATCTCTGATCCATAATGATGCTAACATCCTAACCATTAATCTGTAATTGTGCTAATATCTTAATCTGCAGTTAGTAACTGTGCTACCTTCCTAACTTCCTATAAAAACAAAGGATATAAAAAGAAAGCAACAACAAACCTATGGTAACATCCAAACTTCAAAATTAGTAATTCATCAGAACTTCCAGTCAACTACTAACTTCCTAACATAAAAACTACAACTGTGCTAACATCCTGTTAGTTAAAGAGTATGCTAACTTCCTAACCTCAAAACTGCAACTATGCGCACTAACTTACTGTTTTAATGTGAGCTAACTTACTGTTGTAATATCAGTTAACATACTAACTCCATAGTTTCTAAACTAACTTACTAACCTCATCAATGTGGTCATCATCCACAGAGTGATTCAAGAATTCAAAGCTGAACCAATTGTTTGTTTGTTTCACTTCATTTGGTACAATCTTAAACAAATTTAAATACCTGTAATAATAATAACAATAATAATAATAATAATAGTAATAACAGTATAATAATGGTAATAATAATAATAATAATAATAATAATAATAATAATAATAGTAGTAATAATAGTAATTATAATAATGATAATAATAATAATAAAAATAATAACAATAATAATAATGAAAATAATGATAATAATAATGATAATAATAGTAATAAAATTTAGTAATAACCAGTAATAATAATAACAATAGTAATAGTAACAATAATAATAGTAATAACAGTAATAATAATGATAATAATAATAATAACAATAGCAGTAATAGTAATCATAGTAATAATAATAATAATAAAAATTATAATAACAAAAATAATAATAATGAAAATGATAATAATGACAACAACAACATTAATAATAATATTCATACTAATAGCTGTACTAGCAGTAGCAGTAGTAATAGTTGTAGTAATCATGGTGGTGTTCTGGTGATGATAGAAATTGTAGTAGTGGTGGTGGTGGTAATAATAATACCTAATATGGTGGTGTTGTCATGGTAACTTTACTTGAACTTGTTGTGAAAGTGTAATTCTTACCCTGAACCTTCGTAGGCTAAAGCTATCACATTTTTGTTGAAACAGATGTGTTTAGGAATTCCACCACAGTAAAACTGTAATAAATAAATAAATAAATAGATAGATATAGATAGATAGATAGATAGATAGATAGATAGATAGATAGATAGATAGATAGATGTAGATAGATAGATTAATGAATTAATGAATTGATGAATGTATGAATGAATGAATTAATAATAATAATAATAATAATAATAATAATAACAACAACAACAATAATAATAAGAGCCTAATTTGGTTTTATGATCATTATAAATTAAGACTTATAAACAAAGAACTCAAAACAAAACACTGAAGGACATATATTTAGAATATTTCTTTGTAATTATAAGTATTCTGTGTACTCACTACATCAACAATTATTAATATTATTAACATTATTTCAAGGATGTTAATATTCTGTATACTAACTACTTCAAGCATGTTAATATTGTGTACACTACTTCAAGCATATTAATATTCTGTAAACTCACTACTTCAAGCATATTATTATTCCATAAACTCACTACTTCAAGCATTTTATTATCCCGTAAACACTACTTTGAGCTTATTATTATTCTGTAAACTCACAATTTCAAGCATATTATTCCATAAATTCACTACTTCAAGGATATTAAAATTCTTTGTCTACACAGCTTGTAGACTTTCAGGTGTGTACAGACATTAAATTTGAATATTAATCTTTAAAGCAATACACCTCTCCAAGAATTTCATAGAGGTGTTACTTTCAACATAATTCTTGAACATTATTTTCTCTCTATCTCTCTCACTCTCCCTCATTCTCCCTCTTCCACATTCTTTCTCTCATTTACTTAATGAAGTGGATCTTCACTTTTGAACTTCTTGAAGAATTCTCTCTCTCTCTCTCTCTCTCTCTCTCTCTCTCTCTCTCTCTCTCTCTCTCTCTCTCTCTCTCTCTCTCTCTCTCTCTCTCTCTCTCTCTCTCTCTCTCTCTCTCTCTCTCTCTCTCTCTCTCTCTCTCACACACACTTACAGTCTGCAGAAGGTGGAAGGTCATCACAATGCAGTCTTCATTTATTCTAGGTGGTGCTTCAGGATTATCTATATCTATAATTTCTTCTGGATTCAACTCAATTTTCCAAAAGCGGATTTCCTGACTTTTTGATGCTGTCGCCAAGAATATTTCTTCAGGAGGCAGACCCATGATGCTCATCTCATTGTCATTTAGAACTTCCATGAAAGTTATTGCTCCATGATGTGCCTGGAAGGTGTGCAACTTTGTTACCTTCCCGTCTATCAACATCATCTGAATGAGGAATTAAAAATTGAAAGATGCAACATAATAAATACAATACAGAACAGTACACTGCAATCTCGTACAGTACAGTACAATAAGAAAGAAAACACAACAGAAAGAAGTCGAACATTAAAAAAATACCAAATAGAGGGTGCCATGGAGAAAATGAAAAGAGGAAGAAGAAGAAGAAATGACCAGAAATTAAAAATAAATACAAAAGTATGGAACCAAAACATGTAAAACAGCAAATACTGTAAATGATGTTGCATTGTGGGAAATATCTGTAATTACCTGACCATTGATCAGTCCAGCTAATACAACAGTGTCTGGCAATTTTTTCATTCTCTGAAATAAATATTTTTAATAAAACAGAAACCATTTCATACATCGTGTTGTCTCTCATAATATATTTTAAAGGTAACTGACTGGACAGTATACTCTCATAATTCCATAGTGTATTCTGATTGGTAATAGCAGTTTCAAAAAATATAAAAAAATGATTAAATAACAAAATTTAACTTTTAAAGGATTGTGTTTGTAGATTTTTATGAAATCGCTTTGCAAACACATACATATATGCAAGCACAGACATACTATACACACACACACACACACAAACACAGACACTAACACACACAGGTACACACAGTCTGACAGAAAGAACTGACAGAGACATAGACTGGTAACTCATTCGTGATAAATAGTAGATCTCAACACATGAACAGACACACACACACAAACACAGACACTAACACACAGACACACACACACACACACACACACACAGGTACACACAGTCTGACAGACAGAACTCACCAACTGACAGAGACACAGACTGGTAACTCGTTCGTGATAAATTGGAGATCTCAACACACGAACAGACACACACACACAAACACAGATACTAACACACAGACACACACACACACACACAGGTACACACAGTCTGACAGACAGAACTCACCAACTGACAGAGACACAGACTGGTAACTCGTTCGTGATAAATAGGAGATCTCAACACATGAACAGACACACACACACACAAAACACAGACACTAACACACAGACACACACACACACAGACATACACACACACGGTACACACAGTCTGACAGACAGAACTCACCAACTGACTGACCGAGACACAGACTGGTAACTCGTTCGTGATAAATAGGAGATCTCAACACATGAACAGACACACACACACACAAACACAGACACTAACACACATACACACACACACACACACACACAGACATACACACACACAGGTACACACAGTCTGACAGACAGAACTCACCAACTGACAGAAACACAGACTGGTAACTCGTTCGTGATAAATAGGAGATCTCAACACATGAACAGACACACACACACACATAAACACAGACACTAACACACATACACACACACACAGACACACACACACACAGGTACACACAGTCTGACAGACAGAACTCACCAACTGACAGAGACACAGACTGGTAACTCGTTCGTGATAAATTGGAGATCTCAGCACATGGATAGCTGTTGCAGGGTTCACCTGAGTTTGTATAACCAAAACTAAACACAAATATACTTAATTAACATCATTAATAATAATAATGATGATGATGATAATAATGTAATAATAATGACATAATAACAATAAGGATTGAAGATGATAATAATAAAAGTGGTAATATAATAATAATAATAATGACTCATAATGATACTCACATAATAATGATTGATGACAATAATGATAAGAATGATAATAATGTAACAATAGTAATGACTAATAATGGTAATAATATAATAATAATGACTGATGATGAAGATGATATAATAATGATGACCAGTTATAAATAATCTTGATAAATTTAATAATATTAAAAATAATGATGATAAGAACAAATCAAATAATGTCTGTCAGTTTATACTTATATTCACATATATGATTGTATGTATGCATGTTATGTATGTACATATGTATGCACACACATACACACACACACACACACACACACACACACACACACACACACACACACACACACACACACACACACACACACACACACACAATCATTTGTTACTATTATAACACTGATAAAGCAAACAGTCATATTATGTCTTTGTATTCTCCAGAATAAATAATTTTATTGCTGCAGAGCATCTTTATACAACATTCTAAAGATGGCACAGCATAGTGCACATGCATGGTGTGTGTTTTTTGTCGAATCACAGGAGCATGTGAACTTCAATTGCCAAATGTTTGCCTGCCAAACTGTGCAAGTTCAAACCATTTAATTTATAATTTAGATAATTCAATCATTCAGCATGATTCCATGCATATTTATGTTTTATAAGAACTGTGTCTTTTGGAGCAGCTGGCACAAATGAGAGAGTTCTGTTTGGTTTTCAAATGCAACATTTGTTTATTAGGAGTTTCATGATGTGCAAAATGGTTTCTATTTACATCAGTCTATGAACTTGATGTGTTTGCACCTGTGTTTTGGGACAAAGCTGTGATGCTTGCTATGGCAATGCCTGCCTATGATGATTTGTTTTTTGTGGTGTGATGGATGTGGATAAAGATTGTAAATATTTTCAAAACAAATTATCTCTTAACATTTCTCCCTCTAATGAGAGGACACCTGCAATGTAGGGACACTGGTGTCCCTATAAGACAGATACCACAGTGTCCAGTGGTGACAAAACTTTGATGCTAGGCGTGTCAGTACTTTTATATCTCAGTCATTTTTATATCATCATGTCACTTCTAAATTTGATAGACAGACAGACAGACAGACAGACAGCTAGATCAATAGACAGATAGATAGACAGACAGATAGATAAATCGATAGATGGATAGACAAAAAGACATACTGATATTCATCTTCATGTCATAAAAATGAATTATGAGCAGAGCTTACCTTGTTAAATGGTATATTTAATATTTAGTGTATGAATAGGAATAAATGTTACCAGAGTACAGCAAGGAGTTCTGCTCTCACCACTGCTTTTAATTCTCTTTTATTAACTTTTAAATTGCGTGACCAAAAATATTTCAGAATATATTAAATCAATGTCGAAGGTACTCAGTGTCACACATGTCACTTAAAATGCCCTCACATGTCACTGCTGACATGTGTGTCATAGATTTTGCCACCACTGCCATAGTGTGTGTGTGTGTGTGTTTTAATATATATGTATCTGTGTGTGTATGTCTGTCTGTCAGTTTGTCTAACCTGATCCCTCTGACAGCACAGCATACAGAATCTCATCATTCATGTTGTAACAGAATTCTTTCAGAGTCTAAACAAAATTAAAACTGGTACAATTAAAACTTTTTCACACATCTTCACACTGTTTTCATTCACATACAAAACTGTTAATAATTATATATACAAATTATCTTATAGATAGAACTGTTGACAATTATATATACAAATTATCTTATAGATAGATATACAGCATTTTACATAATCATTATAGTCTTTCATTGTGTCAGTCTGATTATCTGCATTTTCACCTGTCTTCTGTCTTAATTGTATTGCTTTTGTGTCGCAGTACTATTATAATATCTCTGTCTTACAGTATGTGTGTGTGTGTGTATATATATATATAGATATATAGATATAGACAAATAAATAGATAGATAGATAGACACACATATGCATCTCTCTCTCTCTCTCTCTCTCTCTCTCTCACACACACACACACACACACACACACACACACACACACGCAAAGCACAGACAGAAACCAAATAAACTTACATGATTAAATGGCAAGGGATAAAAAGCAACACCAACATTTCCAGATATGACAGATAAGAGATGAAAACTTCCATCCTGTAAATACAAACATACAAACATACATACATACATATATACATAGATAGATACATAGACACATAGACAGACAGATCAACAGACAGACAGATCAACAGATAGATAAATTGACAGATGGATAGACAAAAAGACTGATATTCATCTTTATGTCACAAAAATGAATTATGAGCAGAGCCCACCTTGCTAGAGCTAACAGAACAAACCTGCCTCCGCAGACCTAACAGAATGGAACCTTGTCTTTTTAGAACTAACAGAATGGAACCTTGTCTTTTTAAAACTAACAGAATGGAACCTTGTCTTTTTAAAACTAACAGAATGGAACCTTGTCTTTTTAAAACTAACAGAATGGAACCTTGTCTTTTTAAAACTAACAGAATGGAACCTTGTCTTTTTAAAACTAACAGAATGGAACCTTGTCTTTTTTAAAACTAACAGAATGGAACCTTGTCTTTTTAAAACTAACAGAATGGAACCTTGTCTTTTTAAAACTAACAGAATGGAACCTTGTCTTTTTAAAACTAACAGAATGGAACCTTGTCTTTTTAAAACTAACAGAATGGAACCTTGTCTTTTTAAAACTAACAGAATGGAACCTTGTCTTTTTAAAACTAACAGAATGGAACCTTGTCTTTTTAAAACTAACAGAATGGAACCTTGTCTTTTTAAAACTAACAGAATGGAACCTTGTCTTTTTAAAACTAACAGAATGGAACCTTGTCTTTTTAAAACTAACAGAATGGAACCTTGTCTTTTTAGAGCTAACAGAATGGAACCTTGTCTTTTTAAAACTAACAGAATGGAACCTTGTCTTTTTAAAACTAACAGAATGGAACCTTGTCTTTTTAAAACTAACAGAATGGAACCTTGTCTTTTTGAAACTAACAGAAGAGAACCTTGTCTTTTTAAAAGTAACAGAAGAGAGAACCTACCTCATTAGAACATAAGATACGATTTGGTTTTCCTAGTTTTCCCTCAAATCGGATGAGACGCAATACTCTGGATTCCATGTAGGAAAACACAATGTAAAACTGTAATAAAAAAAATAATCTCAGACACTGTATTTTCTTCTGCTTAAATAAAATCTACAAAAACTGGATAGATGGATTTGTATGATGTACTAAATGTTGGACAGACAGATGGACTAATGCACAGACATGTCGATGGATGGATTGATGGATGGATGTAAAGAGTTAAATTATCACTAATGTTTAAATGAGTCACACTGAAACTTTTACAAGATGCAGAAGATTAATTATACAATGACACTCTCACACTGGAGAATGTATACAAGATTTTAACAGTTAAATATTCACCACTTTCTAGTCAAATTAGCATGAACATATTTTCATAACTGCTGTTTGCGACTTATATCAGTCGTTTGGATAAATGTACAAGATACAAAGGGTTAAAGTCACTTACGTGATGCAGGTAGTAAAACTTTAATTCCTTGTCTGTTTGGCAGACAATCTCCACATCGCTGATCAAGTCCATTGACATAATTTTCTCTCCAATATCAATTCTTATATACTACAAAAACAACAAAATATCAATTCTTATATACTACAACAACAACAAAATATCAATTCTTATATACTACAACAACAAAATATCAGTTCTTATATATTACAACAACAAAATATCAATTCTTATATACTATAACAACAACAAAATATCAATTCTTATATACTATAACAACAAAATATCATATCTTATATACTACAACAACAGTTTCAGTGCTAAAAACTAAAACAAAAACAAAACAAAATTCTTATATTCAAAAACACCAAAACTGAAAGAAAAGTCAGTTCTTTTATTCTAAAATTTAAAAAAAATACTTATCAGTTTGAACATCCAGGTAAACAAAATAATGTAATAAAAGCATCCTTGTACAAACAACAAAAATAAACAAAAATATAAAAAAAATCAATTCTTATGTAATGAAAATGTCAGTAGTTTTATATAATAGTAGCTACAGCAAGAAAACTGTTTACTTCCAAATGATTGTTTTATCTGTCGTCTCTAATCTTTACTAATAACAAAACCTCACAGTAAAATCATGAAGATGTGTGACAGCATTTATTTAATATCAGTGATTTTTATTTGAGAATTCAGGAAACAAAATACCAGGTTATTTTAACATTTTTAAGTCCAAAATCACGTCACACCAAAATGCAAATTAAAAATTTATCCAATGTTACTTTTACCTATTTTTAGAAAGAAAAAAAAAAAAAATCATATAAATCTCAGTAAAAATGAAAATGAATGAGTGATTTTCAATGCATTAGAATTATTTTTCCATTTTTATGTAGCAAATTATGTCACAACTGAAGTAAAAACATAAGCTTAAGGCATTAATTAGTTTCTTGTTACTTTATTATTAATAAAGGTAAGGCACCTTAAACAAAATAGGGTATTAAGATGTAAGATAGGTACAGATCTCAAAAGATTATTTGTAAGTGTAAGTGCTATAGGAATCACAAACTTGGATATAATGAGGTGTGGAAAATACACACAAATAACGACAAACAAATTTACTCTTTGAAAGTTGTCCATTCTCCAGATTTGAACCGTGCCGTCCAGTGAGCTGGAGAAAATGAGAGGTTCTTTCCTGTGACAGTGGAGAGCTGTGAAAGAAAGAAAACATTTTTATATTTAACTTTTTAAATTAACATAACACACACACACAATAATAAAATAAAGTATAATTCAAACAAATACACAAATATCCACTTAGTCAGACACTCACACACACACACACACACAAAAATACACATTTAGACAAACATTCACAAACATAAGTATGTAATACATACTACATCCTAAATGTACAACAAGAATACATTCATGACTATATAGCCAGTTCCAGACTGGCTCTCATTACCTGTCACACAAGATCTGTGACCTCTGAACTCATGAATGCGAACTAGAGTAACCAAACTCCACACCTAGCAACAGAAAAACAAAATGTCTGTCACGAATGTAAAATATAATTATTAAAATAAAAACTATCATACAAAATGTTCTGTTTGTTCATAAAAAAAATATATATATATAATAAAATAAAAATAAATAACAAATAATGATGATAATAAAGAAATAATAATAATAATAATAATAATAATAATAATAATAATAATAATAATAATAAAAATAATAACCATCATCATCATCATTATCAATATCATAATGATAAAAGTAATAATTATAAAAAAAATCATAAGTCATATAAAGATAATTAAAATATGAACAGTTAACTTTATTAAAATAAAAATTATCAAACATAATAACAAATACACAATTTATACACAATTTTAACAATATATAACTATACTTTATCAAAATACGACTGCAATGTTAAAATGAATAATAAAAACTGCTGACAATAACATGAAATGTTTTCATTCCGTAACCACAGCGACTGAAAATTTAAATAAATAAACAACTAACATACCTTAATAAGGCCATTTCCACTTCCTGCCAGTACATACTCTCCATGGTTGTAAAAACAGCAGCTGAAAACAAAAAACAGTTTTAGTCTTTCTCAGTTTTTTCTGGGGTCACCTACTGGGCATGGGTCTTTGAAGTAAGACAACCTATCCATGAATTTATCTGCTATTATATTTGTTATTGCTATGATTATTATTATTAATTGTTATTATTATTATCATTATCATCATCATCATCATCATCATCATTACTATTATTATTATTATACAACTGCTACTAGTGTTACTGCTATTAATACTAATATTAGTATTACTACTGCTGCTACTATTATCTGTGCATCATAAATGTCTGAAATAATAAATAAAAGAATATGTGAAGTGACAGAACAAAGGATGTGTGCCTGCAAGGATGGAAAGATGGACAGAAGCATAAATGTATATCACAAAAAAAAAAAAAAAAAAATGAATGTACCATCTGAAAGATGCAGTTTCTACCATCACATTTTCAATGACACAAACTTGAACATTTTCCTGCAATAAATATTAAATAAAAAAATATTATTTTATAAATAACTAAAATATAATTAGGCTAATTCAAATGATTCAAATATACTGATTTCATTGTCATCTACAAAAGCTAAACATGAAAAAAAAAATAGTTCTTAACAATTTATTTTTGTTATTTTTCAAGTGAAAACCATTTTCAAAATGGTCTTCAGAGATATAAACCAGCAATTAAATATTAAAGTTGTTATTATTACTATCATTATTATTATTACTACTATAATTATTATTATTATTATTATAATTATTATTATTATTATTGTTATTATTATTATTATTGTTATTATTATTATTATTATTATTGTTATTGTGTGTTTCTACATGACAGTATGACATACATCTGTGACACTGAGGAGGTGATTTGTTGATGTAGAGGGTGTATAAAAATGTGGCTCATTGATAAAGGAGAGGTAAAAAGTCAGTTCATACGTTTGTGTGTATATTTTATGCATAGACAAAGATTACCTTGTAGTTGAGAATAAAAATAGCTCGTTCAACAACAACCATTAACAGCTGGCTTTTAACATCTACTTTCAAATCACTAGTCCACTAGACAAAAAGTCAAATAAATAATAATGTATTTTATTGTTATTACTATTACCACTAGCACCAGTATTACTACTGTTATTAATGCAGCAACTATTACTATCAGTCACTATTACTAGTATTGCTACTACTATTAGTACTACTAGTACCAGTACTACTAGCATTTCTATTTATATCAATGCAACTAATATTACTGTTCTTACAATTATTATTATTGCTGTTACTACTACTAGTATTATTATTCCTCTTAATATTATTATTATTAATTTTCATTTGTTAAAAAAAAAAAATCTTTAATTACTTTTGAATGTCTTCAAAAGAAGGAAAAGAAATGGTTACTTACATCAAATTTTTTCAAATGAACATGAAATGTTCTTCCTTTGTAAATAGTGGCCTCATGCTAAAATAAATATATAAGATACATATACACAGCATAAACACAACATACATACAAGACATATAAAATATATACAGATATACACTCACAGAACTATAAACATATAGACTCACACATGCATGCATGCACACACAGACAAATACAAACATATACAATGACACACACACACACACACACATACACACACACTGACTGTACTTTTTAAACAGAGAACTAACTCACAAAAAAGAAGCACTGTAAATATACAAACTCACAGACATGTAGGAATTGAAATTTTACCTCTTCTTTATCAATGAGCCAGGCTTCTACAGATCCTATACATCCACACACCACCTCCTTAGTGTCAGTGATGTATGTCATACTGTCGAACACAATAACAATAATAATAATAATAATAATAATAATAATAATAATAATAATAATAATGATAAAGATAAAGATAACAATAATGATGATGACAATAATGATGATGACAATAATGATGATGATAATGACGGTGATTATGATGATGAAAATAATAACAATGATAATAATAATGATGATAACAATATTGATGTAACAATAATAATGATAATAATGATAATAATAATAATAATAATAATAATAATAATAACAATAACAATAATGGTAGTAATAGTAGTAATAATAATAACAATAACAATCATAATAATAATAATAATAATAATAATAATAATGGAAGTAGTAGTAGTTACAATAATAATATAATAATAACAGTAATAATAGTAATAGCAATAATAATGATATGATGATGATTATGATGATGATAATGACAATAACTTCAGCAATAATAATATTAATAATGATGATGGTAATAATTAATAAATAAATTAAACAATAATAACTACAGCACAACTGAAATAATTCAACATATTCTTTAGGTTTATTTCTTTCTTATTATTATTTTTCTTTCTCTGTGTATATCTGATCTTTATTCTCTTTCTTTCTATCCAATTTCTTTTTCTTTTCTCTCTCTCTCTCTCTCTCTCTCTCTCTCTCTCTCTCTCTCTCTCTCTCTCTCTCTCTCTCTCTCTCTCACATTTAATTTTTATATTTACCACAAAACTGTTCTCCAACTTCGACAGTTAGAACTCTCCACAGGATCATTTCCACACAAGTAAAATGTGCGCAGTAAACCTTCGGTGCCAAAGAAAACAAAAACCTAAAAAATCGATACAATTGGAAGAATTAATATTTCAGTTAAAGTGGAAAACACTATAAGTAACAGTAACAATAAACAGGTTAAAACACAATGACAAAGAAAGGAAGAAAGATTTTTTTTAAATGCTAAGTATTAATGAAAATAAATAAAAATAAAAATAAGAGAAGAAAGAAAAACAGATGCAGTTTCTTAATTTGTCAAATAAATTTCAGGACAGCTGGTTTGATTATGATTACTTATTATTTCAGGTTACTGTTATTTGTAGATGTTTTTCATGTACAGATATTAGGTTTAGCAGCCCTTGATTGTACAGTGAAGGTAAGATGAAAACAACAACAACAACAACAACATCTACAACAATGCATTAATAATAATATCATCAAAACAGTAACAAAAACAATAATACAGTAATAATAATAGTAATGTCAATATCAATAATAACAATACAACAACAATACTGTAATAGTAATACCAATATCAATAATAACAATAACAACATCAACAACAATAATAATAATAATAATAATAATAATAATAATACAGTAATAATAATAGTAATATCAATATCAATAATAACAATACAACAACAGCAATAATAGTAATAATAATAACAATAATAATAATAATAACAGTAATAATAATTATTACAACAATGACAACAACAATAACAATAGTAATAAAACCTGTGGTTCTTTAACATAAATGATGTTGTTGATCTGCCACGGAACTTGGACTCTGAAAATCAAATTTAAAGAAATTTCATCAGTGATGTAGCCCTAATGTGTTCTGTAGTTAGTCATATTCCAACTTCAAAACATTTCATTTGAACCTGACTTCGTTTTGTCATCTGCTTCTTTCAACAGAACCTACCTATATTGTTTTGTGATAGGTTGTTGTTGTTGTTGTGGTTGTTGTTTTTTTCCTTAGGACAAGCTATTTTTAAATAGATAATTTGGACCTACACACCTTTCTTTCTTCTGGGAAATTCTCAACATAATTCAAATTTTTAAACAAATTTTTTTTTTTTTTTTCCTTTCCTGTGGAATTCTCAAAATAATTCAAAGACAATTCTTTTGCTTTTCTTAGGAATTCTCAACAGAACCTGATTATTTAACAAGTGATTTGAACCCACCTGGCTTGTCTTTTTGTGCCAGCCTTCGGATACAAGACAAAGAGGTTGATGAAGTGATTCAGTCCATTGCTGTTGTGTGTTAGAAAAATGAGGCCTGTCTTGCAGTTAAAGTAAGTTACACATCGGATGATCGACATGTGAGACATGGTGCTAATCAGCTGCATGAACAAAAACAAAGTGATAATATTAGTACAAATATCTTAGTAGTAGTATTGATATAGTAGTGTGAAAAGAGAATTGGTGATAATATTAGTACTAATGTCATAATAGTAGTAGTAGTATTGATATAGTAGTATGAAGAGAATTGGTGATAATATTAGTACTAATATCTTAGTAGTAGTAGTAGTATTGATATAGTAGTAGTAGTAGTATTGATATAGTAGTAGTGTGAAGAGAGAAATGGTGATACTATAGTACTAATATCATAGAAGTAGAAGTAGTATTGACACATTAGTAGTGTTAAAAAAATCATTAATTTACAGCAATGTCTACAGTAGTAATAACAAGCAGTAACAATGATATCTTTGATATCTGTTTTATTAATAGTAGTGACTTTAGTAATAGTAAAAAATAATAGTAGTAGTATCATTAGTATTAGTAATATTAATACTGGTGACTTTGAAATAGTAGAAAAATATTAATAATATTTGTAATAGTAGAAAAATATTAATAATAGTGTCATTAATATTGGTATTATCAATAGGGTTGATTATGACCAAAAACAAATAAAAAATACTAACATTAATGACAGTAAATGAGTAATATTAAAAATTGTGTTCACTATTATCACTGATATTGATGCATAGAGTAGCAGTAAAATTATGACCAGCAGTATCATTAATATTAGTATTATTGATTGGCATTGCTATAGTAATAATAATAAAAATAGTAATATTAGTATCATTAATATCAGTATTGTCGATAGTACTCTGTATATTAATGGTAAAAAATGGTCATAGTAATTGTAAAAATAATTGTGCTTTAATATATATGTGAATATATGTTTGGTTATGTGATTGAGTTTGTGTATGTGTGTGTGTCTGCATGCATGTGTATGTCTATGTATGAGTCAAACAAACTTAGCAAAGCTGAAACAGACAGACAGACAATACCTGAGGTGAGGTGTTAAGTGTTATGACATAATCATAAGATTTCTTGTCTTTCAGTTTTTTCAAAATTTCCTTCCGTAGTTCCTTCCAATTTCTTACTTTGTCCCACTTTGACCACCTCAAACAGTCGAGATAGACTCGAGTGCGAATGTTAGCTTTAGCATTCCGCTGAGTCAGAACTGGCTTTGGAAACATCTTTATAGAGGAAAAAGTAAAAAAAAAGTAAATACTAACAAGTTTATTAAATTTCTATTACTCCTCTAGACACAACAGAGTAAAATAAATGAATGTTACTGTGAAACTGAAGTTGCTACTGAGGTCAAATTTGTTTTTTTTTAAAATAAATTTAAAAACAATCTATCTATTTATCTGTCTGTCTATCTATTTATTTTATATACATACATATGTCATTTATGATTTAATTACTGATTATAAATTTAATTTTTGATTAATTAGGATTAATTATTTGTGTTTAATTATTCATTAATCATCAATTAAATTATTAAATTATATTTATTAATTTATGTATTTATTTATTCACTTATTATTCTTATTTTATTGTTATTTAAATTTAATTATGTTTTGATTATACAAGTATATTATTTATTGCTTTTGATATGATTTAAGCTTATTTCATTTATCTGTATTAACCACCACTATCTCCATTTTCATATATAGAAACAATATGTGTACACAATACATATATACAGTTCTCTTGGTCTTCTTTATTATTCAAAAAAGAAAATGACTATTTTCTAACAACATACTTATTGTTTTGCAATTCCTTTATCTATGGGAATATGTTTTATTTATTTATTTATTGTAGATTTTTCAATTTATTTATACTTGCAGTTTATTTTGTCCATTATTAGTTATAATCGCCACTTACTTACTTCCCTTAAATAAATAAATAAATAAATAAATAAATAAAATAAAATGATGGGACTGGCACAACGTATGGCGTTGCAATTTAAAAGCAAACAAATTAACACTTTAAAAGTGACGTTTGGCATTTTGTATGAACTGCATATAGCAGCGTCAAAAAAAAAAAAAAAATAATAATAATAATAATAATAAATAAATAAATAAATAAAAAACTTCCGATATTTTCTGTCAAAGATATGACAACACCTCTAACTCCCAATTTACTTAAATTTGCTCGTTGAATATGTTTAATGCTAAATCTACAAACCTTTTAAGTTTTATAAATTATGTAACTGCAAATTGAAACAAAGTTTTTAATTCCTTTTCGTGGTGTTCGTGCCGTCAGGATTTTGAATATGCTATTGTATTTTTGGACGTTGATCTTTCTCCTTCATTATACTAGTCATAGAATGAAAACAAAGTTCTGAAAAGTTAAAGTGCTGTAGTTACATCAATGATGTGTAAACTGCGTTCACACGCATATACTTGCTGAAGTGATTTTATGGCGGAAGTTTACATATTACACATGCGCAAATAAATAGAATAAAAATAGACACTTTTGCCTTAAGACATCACAGTACTGGTAAAATTAATAATATGATTGGTTCAGCATTAAACTATTCTCAAATAACCAATGAAAGCAGAACTGCAGGATCATTCCTGTTTTATTTAATTTTTGTTTAAATCAAGTGATTCTTTTTGACCAAAACATTATTTTTCCAACCAGAAAATCGGATGGTATTTTACGTTTGACTTTCAATTGCATGACCATTAAGCACGAAAAGCTTATTGTATTTGTGAGTGTGATTAAATAAATAAATAAATCGCTGTGAATTCTGCAAAAATTTCATTGCACACAGAAATTAAGTCTGCGCATATTTAACATAGATGTTTTTCTTGCAGATTTATGTATATGCTATGTTCGGATAAATATTAAGAAAATAATATGTCCAAGACTTAAAGTAATATTGTTACTTTCAAAAACTGACTAGCTGACTCGTCTATGACGTAAAGTTAAATGGTTATTTCCTGTGGTTTTTTCGCCCTAAAGACGTATCTTTTTTCTCTCTGATACCGTCAGAAAGATACTGCTGCATTGCTCTTTGCAGGCCTTAGTTCTCGTATATACATAAGCTATCTTTTTCTACGTAGGTTATACTGTCTGACGCTCTGCAAATTTGTTTTAATGTTATTTGGCATCGGATGATTCAGGTAATCTGGGACCACTCTTTCCGATTAGGAACTTCTGTAGGCAGAATCTCACAGAGAGGACAGTACCTACCACGACCTTTCATAACAGTTACAACTGGGATCGACCCGATGACCTACCAGACCGTGAGCGATGTTCTGTTACTAGAACATGCACTGTTGTCATTTAATAACCGTTAATAACAATCGGTGGAGATATTAGCAAATATTCATTCATTAATTAAAATTCCTGTGTGGGAATGGATGGGTGTATGAATTTGTGTGTTAGTGTGTTTTTTCTGCTTTTTATTTATTTTTTATTATTATTATTATTATTATTATTATTATTATATATATATATATATACAAGTTATTATTTTATTGTTTTGAGAAGGCTGTCTTCACATATTACAAAGCATAACAATAAAATGCTGCTGTTACAAAACATTTGAACAACGCCATATTATAATTTTCCACTGGAATTGTGACGTCATCGCGCATTAGTGGACTGACGCCATATCTACAGAAACACGCCACACCCACATTTTGAAATTGTATTTTTATGTTGTTATGCTTCACTATTAAGTCTGGACCGCAGAAAACAAATAATGCGTTACTTTGGACATCGATATTATTGTTGTTGTTTTTGTTTTTGTGTATTTTTTTTTTTTTTTTAATTTATTTATTTATTTATTTATTTATTATTATTATTATTATTATTAGGTTATAAAATAAAAATAAATAAATAAATAAATAAATAAATAATAATAATAATAATAATAATAATAATAATAATAATAATAAATAAATAAATAAATAAATAAAATAATAATAATAAAGAAACCAAAAATAACTTCCGGGAAAATGGCGACTTCTGTTTATCCGCATTGACATGTTATGTTGTTATTTTATATTAAAAATGCCAATACAAACATATACATGCAAGTATTCAGATTAATAATTTGAGCAAATACGAAATTCTGAGGCAATATTTTGTACAATTTAATACGATATTTTGGCAGTATGGTAAAAAATAAATTAATAAATAAAAATTAAAAAACTGAATAGATCAATTTACAAATAGCGTATAAAAATAGTTTTGAAATAAATAAATAAATAATCTGATTCCCAGTACAGACAGTTAAAATTAAATATTAATTGCATCATAAAACTATTTGTAAATGTAAAACATAAATTTTTTAATTATTTCAAATTTAGAGATAAAAACTATATACATATATATAGCTATATATATATACATATATACATTTATATATATATATATATATATATATAGCTATATACATTTATATATATATATATATATATATATATATATAGATATATATATATATATATATATAGATAGATAGATAGATAGATAGATAGATATCGATATATAGATAGATAGATAGATAGATATAGATATATATATATTGAAAAAACTAAAATCAAATTAAGAGTAATTCATTTTGGAGCAAATCTAAATAAAGAAATGTTGTTTAGAGATTGTATCTTATTTCAGCCCATGAAATTAATTGTTACTCCAGGTCTCGAATTGACCGATGAAATAGTCAACTCAAAGAAATAATGTCTTTTCGGAAACGCTATCCAGCAGCAGACTTGGTTATCTCCCTTAACTCTGCGAACTTGCTACTAGTGATAGCATAACATAATTTTTAATCCATTTCTTGCTATTGTTATAACAAGAATCGTGCCCCTTTCTCCAAGGTAAAGTAGGAGTTAAGATCCAGGCTCTGGTGCAACCTGTTTCCTCAGCATTTTGCTGTCGTCTGCAGATCTGTTCAAAGGGAAATAATCAGCATGTGAGGTGAATGCATGAAGACCATATCAGCAACAGATATGTGCTAGTATTATTGTTATTATTATTACTGTTGCTGTTGGTGGTGTTATTATTATCCTCCTTGCATAATTAATTTATTTATTTACCGGATTATTAGGAAGGCCAGTTTGACTAATACAAAAAGAATAAAGACCTTACTGATGATACGAAAAGAAAATCACTTACTGATTTTATTATTATTATGATTATTATTATTATTATTATTATTATTTATTATTATTATTATTATTATTTCGATCACAGCAAAATGTTGAGGAAGACAGTTTTTGTCAGTTCTAAACTACAAATTTATGGCGTAGTAATCAAACAAATGAAAGCGACATAGTTCAAAATGTTCAGATGCTTGTTATGACGTCACGGATCCGTGGAGTCCATTTTAAAGAAATTATTAATACGTTTGTTTAAAACCGATCCAGCATCATCATCGTTTTTCATTCTGCTCACTAAACAGTCAGAATAAGTTGCCTCCCCTGGCAAAACGGTGCTCGTGTTTATTTGGTTACCATTGTAAAAGCCTAATGAAGTGTTACTATATTTATTTGTCTTTACGTCAAAGGACCGGTAGCTGTTGAGTGGTGCGCATTTTTTCTCTTTACTTAATCCCCTGGCAAAAACGGACCCTGCTGATAACTGTTTCTGTTTCAGAAAAACTTGTTTCGAAGACATCTTTGAAGGGAAACAGTCTGATTTGTTGGTAAGTTCGGGAACAGGTGACAAAACAGAATCACCTATCTGGAAAGTAGTATTTCTTTCACAATCGTTTCCAGACGCTTCACTGACGTCAGGAATTGCAGTATCGACGCTTTCGATCGAGGGCGTTTTGATTTGAAAATGCGAACGCATTAACGTCATAATTCGCCTTCTTTCGTAAAGTCCGTCTCTCATTCGCTTTTCTTCGCGTTTTCGAAGATATTTTTGTCGATTCCGTTTGTGGTAACACCAGAAGTTGATTCCTAAAAATGTTATGAAGATAACCGCGATCAAAACGTATGGAATCCATAGAAGTGGAAATTTAACGCTGGTGACCGGAAATGACGTTGAATTCACATGCGACATCTATTCATTGTTTGCAGTGAGGTCTTGATTAGTACAACCTGAAAGTGACAGAAGTTGAAAATGATTAAGTATTAAACAAATAATACTATAAAAATAAATTGGAAAACAATAGCAATATTCAGCAAATAAATAATATTCTTTCCATAAAAGGTATATAATTCTTAGTAGTGTATATCTTGTTATTTCTGAAGAAATTCAATAATCCGATTCATTGTCGCTTGTAACACTAATCCTCCATACCTCATCACAGACTTTCTCTGCAATATATTCTTATTTCACGACACGAAACCACCACAACGAATGACCTATCTGTCTATTGTTGACGTCACAACTACCTCACTTAATTGTACAAAATGGCAGCGTCCGTGTAATTTTGGGCATATCATATTGTCATATTAGAAAAATTCTGGTAGAAAGTAATAAAACAATAACTCGGAAATGTAAATTACGTAATGAAACGATCGCAAGCATTCTTTAATGGGTAAAACACGTAACAGAAATGAGACGCCGGCATATTTTATA